>MU724467.1:14623-36865 GCA_026770625.1 Nicotiana glauca | reverse complement strand
GTGACTTGGGACACCATTATATTCTCAAGTGGCGACTCTGAAAATTAAATAAACCAATCCCGTTCCGACTGTCCTTAAATTGGAAAAACTCCTTCCTCTTGTTATATCCCTTCCTTGGGTGTAAATAAATGGAGGCTCAGAAAAAAGGAGGTGTGACACTAGTGTCTTTGGAGCCTCTAAGGATACAACAGATAAGCATGACCACGCCGGCAAAAAGGCCCCGGCTATACCTCAAAAGTGGAAAGCTGTAATAACAAAAGATACACCATATAGCCCCATGGAAGAAAAAGGAGCTCACTGAGACTTCGAGTAGAAAAATGCTCCGCTACACACGATCGGAACTATCCGCTATGGAGCCACCTACAATCATAACACGAATGTAGCGCCCCCGGCAAAAGGGGCGTCAGTACATTTGAATTGTACTGATATGTATAACTAAACACCATTTTACTAGAAAGAACTATCAACAGATACAAGCAAGTAATATGGGCAAATCAAAGAAGTAATTCATATAATATTTCATACAATTTCTACAACATAGATTTGGGCATTTCTGTCACGTGTTCACCACCATTCTCAATACCACCGCCATCTCGAGCGGAGTCCGGTCACGACCCGACCGGCTAGGTCACCTCATTGGAGGCATTACTCTCAATCAATATTTCATTTCCCTTATTCGGAATTCAATATCAACACATTACTACCATGTGTGCGTCATGGTGTCCGATCACGACCTGATCGGCTAGGTCGCCTTGCCTAGGCATTACTCCATTCTCATTAGTCAACACCTCCAAATCTTTATTCCACACATATCATAACAATTACTGGGCACTCATGGCCACCATCATCACATCGTTTCCCCTTTTCAATATTCATTTTACAAGTTGTGATCATAGACACGTATATCAAAGATAATTCAAGTTGCAATCACAGGTAAGTGAGCACATAGCTAGCATGAATAATTCTTTGTTTCGATGTTGGCTTATATCCCAAGTATTTCAACGCGTAACTATACTTTTTCATCATTCTCTAATTATCAAGAATGGTACATTATTCACATTGAGGCACATCCTTCACGTATATGTATAGATAATTTCAAATCAATTAATGCGTAATAACAATCAATACACTAACCAATTCAACTATTACCATACTTTCATAAATGATAACGGAGCTCAATTTCTAATAAAAGGGGTTTTTAGCCATACATACCTCAATAAAGCTTTCCTTACTCTTTTACAATTTTCCGGAACTCTTAGCACTTCGATCTTTTGAGTAGGAATTACAAATTAAATCGAGAATTAGATATGAGATTGAGACTCTAGCTTGATTCAAGCATATTGACAAACCCTAGAGGTGCAATTTATATCATTTGTACCCTTCTTTAATTCACCACCTCCTACTACTCTAAGGTTTGATATGCATGCAAGGAATCCATTGTTATACCCATGAATAACCTCACTAGTGACCCCTTATATCTAAGAATAAAACAAATAAGAGTTGGGGTGATGAAGTATTACCTCTTGAGGTGATAGTCTAGGGGTCTTCACTTGATTTTCTTCAAGGATTTTGTCATACCGTATGGAGTAATTTGATGTGGAGACTTTCTCTCTCTAAAAACCCTCCCTCTCCCTCTAGAAAATGCTAGAAGAATGCTTCAAATGAGCTATAACACCGGATATATCGATGTGGAGGTCGGGTTAAAAATTAAAAAATTGGAGCCCCGAGTCAAATATGCGGTCGCATTTGCGATCGAAGCGTAAACATGTGGTCCGCATAATGGACCGCAAAATGCTCCCCAGAAACTAAACATTCTGACTCAGTCTGCGGTAAGAATGCGGCCCACATTCATGTTCTGCAGTCCCAGAGTGTACCGCAGAACTGACCCTTGCAAAATTCAAAGGAAAATATGCGAAGACTATGCGGTCCGCATTTCGACCGCATAACTGACTTCAATTTTAACCAACATTCTGCCTCACTCTGTGATAGCGCTTTTTGATTATGCGACCGCATTTCAATCGTATAACTGACTTCAATTTTAACCAACATTCTGCCTCACTCTGCGACAGGTATGCGGTCGGCATTTCGATTATGCGACCGCATTCTGGACCGCATTTCTTGCATTTTTCTGAAAACTTATTCTTGACTTTTTAATGCATTTTTTGCATTATTATGAATTGATAACACATGCTCCTAACTTAGCACCACGGAAGAAGAAGAAGAAGAAGAATACATGACATACAATAAACTTACAAATTTTTAGTAAAGTTGTATTATAATTGTAAATTGTACTCTGTTGTAGTTATATATATATTTTTAATTTGAATGTTGTATCAAAGTTGAAAAATAGTTGTATAATATATGAATCATTGTATGGAACTTGTATAAGTTATACTATCTTTTTACATAAAGTTGTTGATAAAATTATTTTAAGAAAAGGAAGTTTTAGTTGGAATTTTAGAGAGGAAGAAGAACACACCACTTACAAAATATATACAACATCATATACAAAAAACATACAAAAGACATACTGTATAAAAATTATATTTAAGTTGTATGATGTTGTAGTTATATTTAACTGTATAGAATAATGTATGAAAATTGTAGATAAGTTGTGTACTGTATAATTTATTCTATGAATTTTTTTTTACTATGTATGTTGTTGTAGATGTTCAAATTTGCACTAAATTTGTATCAAATTTGTTTTTAATCTGTATGTTGATGTACCATATATTGTTCTTTTCTCAAATGATTTATTAAGGAAAGAAAGGTAGAGAATGAATTCCAAATTGACTCATGTGCACTAATTCATATTTGTTTAAACTGAAAAACTTGAATATTAATGGGAACTGAATGATTTGATGGAGAAATTTTGAGTTTCTCATTAAAAGCGTCATCATTGCACTTCAGAGAAACTGAGTTTTATGTGAGATTTGAATTTTGTGTCAGTAATTAACTGGGTATCATATATTCTTGTTGAAAATACTAATACAAAGTTGATGTCATGCCCCAACCTCGGGGAGCGCGACCAGCGTTCAACCGAGTGAACTCGGTCGAGCAAGCATAATAGACACTTCCTACCCAATTCGCTCACCATCAAGAGAAGGCGCGTTACCATTAGTTAAATAGTGGAAAGGTCATACATATAAACATTACTAATTCATTTCATTTCATTTTGCTATATCATATTTAAGTTCCCAAAATACATACACTTTACGATTTAGTGGAACAAGAGTTCAAAATACATCATAATTCGCCTGACCTTCCTAGCACCCATACACAACCCACATAAATGCCTATGGAGCCTCTAAAGATACAAACCAGTATGATAACACAGGCAACAAGGCCCCGGATATACCTCAAAATGTGGTAAACATATAAATAAAAGATGCGCTACATGACTCCAGAATGAAAATGGGCTCACCAAGTCTGCCGGGAAGATGATGATGATGATGTACCACTAACTGTGATCAACACTGTCTGCTATGAAACCATCAAAATCCATTTAAATATGCAACGCTCCCGGCAAAAGGGACGTTAGTACTGTCGAAAAGTACTAGTATGTAAATCTAAAACGTCATCTTAATAGAATGAACAATGAAACAAAGGGAAACCGTCATTATGTATAATAAGAGCTTCAAACAATACTAAAACATCAAGTAAGGATCTCATAAGTTCTCTAAGTCAATTTCCATCTTATTAGGTTGGGTGATCTTTTAGTGCCATGTGCAACATCCACAATACCATCGTGTTCTTATATTCCGATCTCGACCCAATCGGCTAGGTCATCTCATTGAGACATCAACCATATCTATAATTTCAATTATCATTTCCAGCACAATTACCACCATGTGTGTGACATGGCGTCCGATCACGGCCTGATCGACTAGGCCATCTCACTTGAGACATCATCCTTACAATCAATCATCTCACTTCACATTTTTTCCCCATCTTTCAATACATTGGCACGAGTGACCTCATTTATTAAGTCGTTCTTAGATGTGACGACCCAAAGGGTCATCACCTATTTTTAATTGAATTCTATGTCTCCGAGGCCTTAAAAACCTCATTTAGAGTCGCCTCGATTTGCATGCGCAGTCCGGGCGCGTAGCCGGAAAGCTTAAATATGAAATTTTGTGAAAAATGTTAAGTTTTGATGTTAAAATGAATAAATTTGATCATGGTCAACATTTGGGTAAACGGACCCGGACCTATGATTTAATAGTCCCGGGGGGTCCGTAGAAAAATATGGGACTCGGGCGTATACCCGAAATCGAATTCCAAGGTCCCGAGCCCGAGAAATGAATTTTTAAGAGAAATTATTTTTCTGAAATTGTTAAGGCAAATTAAAATGATATTTGATTAGAATGTGTTAATATCGGGTCCATATTTTGGTTTTGGCTCTCAATACAAGTCATATATATGTTTTAAGTCATTCCTGTGAAATTTGGTTGAAAACGGATGTCGTTTGACGTGATTCAGACCTAAATTAGAAAATTTGATGTTTTATGAAGTTTGAAAGAATTATTGGATTTTGAGGTTTAATTCGATGTTTATGATGTTATTTTGGCGGTTTGATCGCAAGAATAAGTCTGTAGGATGTTTTTAAGGTTGTGTGTATAATTGGTTTGGAGTTCCGAGGGCTCGGGTAAGTTTTGGATAGGCCACGGGTGCATTTTTGAACTTTGAAAATAATCTGGTATGCCTGTTCTGTAGTCTTCGCATTTGCGAAGCAGGTCTCGCAAATGCGAGCCTGGCATCATAAATGCGAGAAGGGAAGTTTTGCAGCCTGTCGCAAATGCGACGTCTGGGATCGTAAATGCGAAGATCCCTTTTTCCGCCTGAGGTCGCAAATGCGATGCAGCAATCGCAAAAGCGATGTCGCAAATGTGACCACTCATTCGCAAATGCGAAAGATGGGAATTTCTGAAGGGTTCACAACCCTGTTTCGCATATCCCACATCTGAGAGGTCGGGTTGCGAACCCTTGTTCGTATTTCCCATATCAGAGACCTATAATTTTTTATACTTAACCGATTTTGAACTTTATTTTTCATATTTTCTCGAACCCAAACACACTTAGGCTATTTTCTAAGAACAAGTCTTCTACTAAATCAATTGTAAGTTAGTTTTTACTTATTTCTTTTAATCATTAACATCTTTTAACATGATTCCAACCAAAAATTACAGATTTTCATGGGGGAAATTGGGTGTTTTGGGTAGAACCGAGGTTTTACAAAAATTGGGGATTTCAAAATAAATTTTATATTTGAGTTCGTGGGAGAATGGGTAATCGGGTTTTAGTTCGAACCTCGGGTTTTGATCATGTGGGCCTGGGGCGATTTTTGTCTTTTTGGGTAAAACTTTGGAAAACTTATTTTCATGCATTGGGGTTGATTTATTTAGTGTTTATTAATGTAATTAAGTAATTTATGATTAGATACGAGCAAATTGGCGGTGGAATCAAGGGGTAAAGCTATAATTGAGGCTTGAGTTGTGTTCAAGGCATTGAGGTAAGTGTTTGGTTTAACCTTAGCTTAAGGGATTAAGAGGTGAGTTCTATTTGCTATGTGGTAATTGTCGAGTACGACGTATAGTCATGGCGACGAGTATATATACGTTGGTGTCTAGCATGACCGTGAGTCTTTAAATTGTGAATATCTTGATTTCGTTGTATCTTTCATGACATGGTGACTATTCCTATTTGTTGTGAAAAGCTTGTGAAAGGAAATTATGCCCTTTGAACATCGAGGAGCATTGACTCAAGTTATATTACAAATTGTGAAAGTTGATGAGATAACTGAACCCTTTGGAGTATTGGCTCAAGTTGTAAAGTGAGTTATGAAATAAAAGTGAAAGAAAGAGAAAGAGTTATTAAATTGTTCCTTTACCGGGATGTTGTTGCTTTGTTGATTATTTCCCTTGCCGGATTTTGATTGTTTAAATTGTGTTCTCTTGCCGGGATTTCTATTATTATTCTGTTTATTCTCCTGCCCTTGTTTGTGATTGTTGTTTGGATGAGGAAGAGTGTTAAAGCACGAAGGGTGATGCCGTGCATTATTTGTTTATTCTGAGAAACGAGTGTAAGGCACGAAGGGTGATGCCGTGCCGCACGATGTACCATTCCGTGCCGATTCTATTGGTTATATGTGAGGAAAGAGAGTAAAGGCACGAAGGATGATGCCATGCACGTTTTATATTATCATTGCTTGGTGAGGACGGGAGTAAAAGCATGAAGGGTGATGCCGTGAACTTATTGGTTTCTGATTCTTTATTGCTGTCTGAGTGATATTGCTTCTTTCGTAACTTGATGACTTTTAGTCATAGTTACTATCTTACCCACAGCATGCTCCCCCTCCCATATTAATTGGTTATATCTGTATCTCTGTTCCGCCGATATATATATATATATATATATATATATATATATGCACAGATTTATGTGGTAGTCTGGTCTAGCCTCGTCACTACTTCGCCGAGTTTAGGCTAGGCACTTACCGGCACATGGGGTCGGTTGTGCTGATACTACACTCTGTACTCTTTTGCACAGATCCAGGTTCCGGCCAGCAGCAGTAGCTCGGGAGTCAGCCTTCAATCCACCGAGACACCGAGGTAGCCTTGCAGGCGTCCTCAGGCCCGGTGTCTCCTCTATCTTATATTTCAGTTTGTCATCTCATGTTTTTGAGACAAACAATGTTATATTTCTTTCAAATGATTGTATTTAGTACTCTTAGTAGTCCGTGGATGTTGTGACACTAGTTCTTGGGTAGAGGCATATGATGATTTCTACATTATTGTTCAGTTTATTTAATTTAACTCTTCTGCTTTAATTTCATATTTCCGCTGTTATTTAAATATTTAACGCTTGTTGTTATGATTGGTAAAAAATTTAAAATAAAAGAGTTAGGAGTTTATCATTGGTGGCTTGCCTAGATTCTACGAGTATGTGCCATCACGACCCCCGAGGGTGGGAAATCCGGGTCGTGACATTGGCCCTTGACCGTATTTTACAATTCAAGTTTCCGTTTTTACACATTCAATAACATTATCATTAGCAACAATAAGGCCTATCATGTAAGGCATTTGTACAGATAAGGGTGTCACGACCCAATTCCCAAACCCGATCGTGATGGCGCATCTCGTGAAGACAAGGCCAGCCAACTAACCCCTATTCGTCTCTTTCAAAATATTTAAACATAAAGGAATAGCAAAAATACGACTTAATGACATTAATTAACGATATTTACAACCCAACAATGCCCGACCGGGGTGTCACAAGTCACGAGCTTCTAGATGGATTTTTGATACGACCACAAAGTCTATAATACATAGAACAAAATCTGAAATCAAAGGAAGAAGTCCGGTGCCGCGAACGCTGGCGGTCACCTTGCTCAGCTATGATAGCAAATCCTCAACCAGCTCGAACCCGCTACCGGGTAAACCAATACATGCATCTGCACGCGAGGTGCAAGGAGTAAAGTGAGTACTCCAACTCAATGAGTAATAGAAATAAATAATAACTGAGCAGCAATAAATCACGTAAGGCAGCCAATATGCTGTATAGAAGCCGGATACAAGTTTCTGAGTAAAATAGTGAAAACTGTAAAGTCTTTAGAAATACCTTGGCACACTTCAAATCTCTTTTGAAAATGATATTTTCAATACTTACAAAAATGATTTAAAAAAAACAGTTAGTGCTGATAGGCACAAAAAATCCGCCCCTCGGGCACAATTACCACAATATAACAGATAACAAGGCAAATAAGTATGCAAGATGAGCACATAAAAGTTTGCCCCTCGGGCACAGCTCAAATCAGTACCAGCCCCTCGGGCTCAACATCAATCGCTCAAAACAGTATCAGCCCCTCGGGCTCAGTATCACATCACTCAAACAGTATCAGCCCCTCGGGCTCAGTATCACAACACATGCGTACCCGCACTCACTATGGGTGTGCAGACTCTGGAGGGGCTCCTACAGCCCAAGCGCTATATAATAAGGCCTGAAAGCCTGAACATTATCAATATGAGGCCTGAAAGCCTGCTCACAATACACTCGAGGCCTGAAAGCCTCCTCACATATCGCTCGAGGCCTGAAAGCCTCCTCACGTATCGCTCGAGGCCTGAAAGCCTCCTCACGTATCGCTCGAGACTTGAGGCCTGAAAGCCTCCTCACATATCACTCGAGGCCTGAAAGCCTCCTCACATATCACTCGAGGCCTGAAAGCCTCCTCACATATCACTCGAGGCCTGAAAGCCTCCTCACATCACTCATCATATCCTCACACATGACCCTCGACCTTAATCAATCCAAAAATAATCATAAGCCCCTCGGGCATCAGTAAAAACAAAAATGCTCAGCTCAAACAGTAGTTCAAATATCAGTTAAAACTCAAAGTTGAGTAAAAATATAGCTGAGTTCACGAAACAGTGTAATTCAAATGGACTAAGTTCAAATAATATTTCAAATAGTGAGGAAAATAGTGATGATTGCTCACAAGGAGTTCAAACAGTCGGCAATAAGCCCAAGTCATAGTGAAAAACAACAAGTCATAGTGGAATACACGGTAAAATCAATAACCGGGACGGACCAAGTCACAATCCCCAATGGTGCTCTACCTCACGCTCTCTATCCGGTGTGAAAGTCACCTCAATATAGCACTATGGGTACAAATCCAGGGTTTCAAACCCTCAGGATATTATTTACAATCATTACTCACCTCGAACCGGTAAAATCTCTAGCTCGCGACGCCTTTGCCCCTCAAACCGGCCTCCACGCGCGTCAAATCTAACCAAAATCAGAGCGAATACATCACAATATGCTAAGGGAACAATACCCAATCGAAAACAATTAAAAAATAGCAAATATCTCGAAACTAGCAAAATCCGAGCCCCGAGCCCACTTCTCGAAAAATTATAAAATTCACATCATCGGATTCCTTATCTCGCCACGAGTCTAACCATACAAAAATTATCCAATTTCCATAACATTTCAACCCTCAAGTCCATGATTCTATCCAAGAGGGTTTTCTATAGTTTTCCAACAAAATTTGCGGATTAAACACCAAAACTAGTGATAGATTCAAGTTATACAACCAAAATTGAGTTAAGAATACTTACCCCGTTGTTCTCTCTAAAAATCTCCCGAAAAATCGCCTTATCCGAGCTCTAAATCGTCAAAAATGGAAAATGGGACGAAGTTTGGACTTTATTCTGCTGCCCAAGGATTTGTTCTTCGCGTTCGCGAAGAACAAAATTCCAAAAATTTATTTTCCAAACTCTGCTCGGACAGCCTCTAGTGTAATAGTCATAACCTTTTACAAACAACTCCAAATGACTATTATAATATGTTTCTGGAAACTAGATTCAAAGAGCTACAATTTTTGTTTTTGAATCATCTTCAAATTCATTGTAGATTGAGAGATGCGAGCCTCCAAAGTAAGACCTACGCAATAGAATTGCCTCTTCTTCGCGAACGCGAGGCTCTCTCCGCGAACGCGAAGAACAAAACCCTAGAAGCCAAATCCTTCTTCGCGAACGTGAGGGGACCCTCGCGAAAGCGAAGAACAATACTAGATACCAGCTTCAGCCATTGCAAAACAGCCTGAAATGATCCGAAACCACCCCGAAACACATCCGAGGCCCTCGGGACCTCAACCAAATACGCCAACATATCCCATAACATTATTCAAACTTGTTCCAACCTTCAAAATGCTCAAAACAACATTAAAACTCCAAATTTGCATCGGATTCAAGCCTAACAATTTCAAGAACTTCCAAATTTTATTTTTGATAAAAAACCCAACCAAACCACGTCCGAATGACATAAAATTTTGCAGACAAGTCCAAAATGACATAACGAAGCTACAGCGACTCTCGGAATTCCATTCCAATGCTCGGATCAAAATCTCACCTTTCAACCAGAATTCGCCAAAATACTAACTTCGCCAATTCAAGCCTAATTCTACACCGGACCTCCAAAATCAATTCCGATCGCACTCCTAAGTCACAAATCATCCCTCGAAGCTAACTGAATCACCGAAAATCACATTCGAGCCCTATAACTCATAAGTCAACGTCTGGTTGACTTTTCCAACTTAAGTCTTCCTTAAAGAGACTAAGTATCTCATTTCTTACCAAAACCAATCCAAATCAACTCTAACACACCACATACCGATAACAAAACATGAAGAAGCATAAAATGGGGGAAACGGAGTGGTAACTCATGAGAGAACGGGTCGGGTCATCACAAAGGAAAAGACTTGGAAAATCATAAGCACATAGAGGCCTTTCATACAAATTGGCATAACAACCTTTATTTGATTTTTGACATGAGGTCTTAACCTTTCTTAACATATACTCCATATTTTAAAACATATCCTCGAAGAGTAAGATGACATGATAAGCATTTAGTACAAATATTGAACATATATCATTCAACAAAACACATTTAGGATATTCAATTTTAGTATGATTAATTTGGGGACTTGCACCAATTACACGAACACCAGGGATTTCGGTTCTAAGAAGAAGGGGGTTTAGCCATACATAACTCAATTAAGCTTCCCCAAACTTTAAGAGATTCCGGAATATTTGCAACTTCAATCTATTTTAGCAATATATAAAAATTGAACCCAAAATTAGGAAAAAGATCGTAATTCTAGCTCACTTGAGCATTCTATCAAATACTTTATGTGTATTAAGGTTTCATGACCTTTTTTTTTGAAATACTACATCAACCTATTTTAGCAACTTCAATCTATTTTAGCAACATATAAAAATTGAACCCAAAATTAGGAAAAAGATCGTAATTCTAGCTCACTTGAGCATTCTATCAAATACTTTGTGTGTATTAAGGTTTCATGGCCGTTTTTTTGAAATACTACATCAACCCACACCCCATCCTTTTCAATCTTTTACTCACAACCTTCCTACATACCTTAAGAGTACATACATGCAAGGTAAGCATTCTCATTCCCATGAATTACCTTTCTAATGGTCCATTCTATTTGCATTTGGAAATTAAGAGTTCAGGTGATAGAATTTTACCTCTTAGGAAGAAGACCTAGGTACCTCTCTTGTTAATCTTCAAGATTTTAAACGAGAATTGAGGAGTAATTTTGATGAAGAACACTTTCACCCTCTAAGTATCAGAAAATAGGCTCAAAATGAAGTATGGCATGAGATATATCGACATAGGATCGGGTCTAAAAATTAAAAATTTGAAGCCCCGACACGGACTTGCGGTCGCATAATGCATCCCGGTACGCAAATGGGCTGCATAATGGCCCTCTGGAACTGGGATTTTCTGTTTCGGTCCGCGACCAGTCTGCGGTCATAGAATGCGCCGCAGAACTCCCATCTGACAAATCTCAAAGTTGGATATGTGATCAAAGTGCGGCCTGCGAAATAGTTCTGCGATCATATAATGGGTCGCAAAAATGATATCAAAATTGGCCAAAAAGACCGCCACACTCTGCGGATATTTTGCGGTCCGCAAAGTGATTCTGTGGTCGCATAGTGGGCCGCAAAAATGCCTCTTTTGCAAAATATTTTTCTTTAACTCCGTAGCATATTGTTCAACACATAATCCTAACTTGGCACCACAAAATTTCGATTTTTAGGAAGAATTTTACGGGGCCTTATAGTTGAATCTTACGTTTAGAGGCAATTGAGCTTAATTTGACTTATGTATCTATATCAACTTGCTCACAAGCCACTATTAACGATAAAGTACACCTTTAATACCCTATATAGAAGAACTACTCATGTATATCACCTACCTTGTTTAACAAATTAAATCTAATAACTTTACATCATTTAGACTTCAAGTTTATCAGTTGTGTCGCAATGAAATTACCATCTTCACCACAATTTCTCTAGACAAAATATTTTCGGCCTTAAATGTATAAGGTGATAGGGATGTTAAACAACTAGAAGAAATCTTATTTAAAGAGGAGTGTAGAGAAAATAGGAAAAAGAGTAATTAAATCCCCTAATTTAAGGCACTAATAATGAATTGTATATAATTTGTAAGTAATCCTTGTTTAGGGCGGGTAATATACAAAATTAAGATAATTTTAGTAAATAAGTATCAAATGTTGTATAGGAAGGAAAAAATCTCAATATTTTAATGTGACTAATTTGGATTCATTAGCTTATTTAGAGAATTATTAAAAATGCACTCGTTGCTCTCGCATAGTAGTATTTTTTTTCCCGACATGGACCAATATATCATACTAGTTAAGATAAGCCCGGGCTGTGCCCGGGCCCAACAACCATAGTTAAAAGTAAAATTTTTATGTGGTGTCCATTTTTGCTTCACCAGTTGGATTTATGGCCACTTTTTAAAAAAAAGTTTAATTGATACACATTGTTTAGATAATTTCATATGTATACACTTTTCTCTTCTTCTTTACAGCTATTTTCTTCTTGTGTGTGCTTAGAGTTTCTTCTTCTTCTTCTTAGTTGCAAATGAATTTTTTTAATTTGTTGTCTTTTCGATAATTTGATGATTAGGATTTATTCTTTATGATATTTGAAAGTTATATTTTAAATTTGGGCTCATTTGGAGTAGATTTGTGTATTGAATTGTTGAAAATCAAAGAACAAATTTATATTTTAGAACTTAAGATTCGAAATCTGAAGTTCCATTCAATTGATTGAACTACTGAAGATTCGAATTACTAAAGTTGCATTTGAACGATAAAAGAACTTCAGATTTGATTTCTGAATTTGCATGAAGAGATTAAACTACTTCAGATTCGAAGTTCTAAAGTTGCATTCGAAAGATAGCAGAACTTCATATTTGATTTCTGATGTTGCATTAACGAGATTGAACTAATTTTTCTTTGAGCGAATATACTTTGCAAATTTTTGTGTATTGCGGGTATAACTTCAATGGTGATCCCAAAAGTGAGTATTTATGAAAATGCCCCGAGTCAAACTCCTCTATGTATAATTGAATTATACATATATTACATATCTATTAACTAAATATATAGTTGGGTGGGTGACTATTTGAATTAATTCTTTTAAATATCTTAGATACTCATTACATTCAAGAAAAACTAAAAGAATTTGCTTCTTGCCTTTTTCTTTTTAGACAAAAGCTAAATTTTCTTAAGATTTTAATTAACTCAAACTTCAAATAATATTTATTTATATTTTCAAATGTTGCATGTATGAAATTCCTATCAATTGATGATCCTCTCTATGCACAACTTTACGAATGAAAACTCTAAATAATATAATCAAACCTTATCATAAACTCGTAAATGCTGCAAATATGTAGCTTGCATTTTCCCTCATTTTATTGGTTTAAATATGGATTAGAAGGTAAAATAATTTTTTCCTAATACATCCTTTGCCCCCGTAACTTATATGCAAATTTCTTTAACACACTGCAGTTTTACATGTAATATTCTTACCAATCCCTTTATATGTATTACTGTTTTATATGCTTTACCTAATTTTTTATTTAGCAAGTCTATATGCTTTACCTAATTACTTTGCGCAAAGTTTCACTTATTTGATTTAAGAAAAAGGCAATCTCTGCTTATTTCCCTTCATCTTATAATTTCTCACGTTAATTTAATTGAAGCAAAGCTTAGTTCAAAGTAAGCATATTTCGTATGTGTCCCGCTTGAGTATTTAAAGTTCATACCCACTTGCTGCTATCTATAACATCTGCTCACCATTTTATAATCACGGGCCTTTTGAATGGAACAATTAATTAGTCGATATTAGGCTAGATGATTATATATTTATAATTTTGTTTCTCATGCTTAGATAATTCAGTGAATATAATATATTATATTAGTTATAATTAAGTAATGGTTATGTATTCAAATATATGTATTACAGGTACTAAAGATAAATAATTTTTTTTCTAATATTCTAATACTAAAGAAAGATAATTATTAGATTAAGAGAAAATAAGCAAATCCCAATGGCAAAAATTTCCTCGACAAAAAGGAAAAAAAATATGTTATGAATGGTTGAAAGATGAAGAGGAAAATGGTTTGTGTGGGGCCGGTATGTGATGGCCACGTGAGGGAGCATAATGTCAGCCACATAAATGTTGTATGGAAACATGTGTAGAGTGACGTAAGTGAAGGATAGCTAAGTCAAGATATTCAAAAATGTATATTGTAGCTATAGTAGGATTCCATCGTAACCAATCATACTGTTTCATTTAAACGAAATGATCAATTTACCCCCGATATCCCAAGCAGGCATGTTGACTGTATTGGAGAAAATTATATGCATAAATAAACGGTAACATGTCATGACAAGTGGCATAAATAATAGGTGATAATTGGTCTAAGAATTATAAACTGGCTGGGACAAAAAAGGAGGTACGAGACAGAAAGTTAAAAAAGGTACGAGATGAGAGGCTCAGCAACCCCGTACCTATTTAAGTTAACCTCGTACCTATTTAAGTTCAATTACCTACGAGCAACGGGAAGATTAATGAACCGGGCTAAAGGAGAAGGTAGAAATACCGCATTTCAAGAGTGATAAATGTTGGAACTGTTAAAGAATATTTCTATTCAATGTAATGATTATGTAACGTAGCATTTAATGTTATTAATTATTCATAATAGCCTCATTATGAATTAGATGTAACAGACATCCCTAAATATTCCCAAAAAGATCTATAAAAAGGGAAAATATGTAATCAATTGGGACACATGTTACTATTGAAATATACTCTGATTTACTAGCTTACACATTTGAGTAATTCAAAATTCTCTTCTTTATTTGCTTTTTTCGATTATCAGTAACCCGATTCTTCTAAATTCTAGCTTTGACTAAAAAGTCTATTTTTTGGTTAAACAAATTGGTTCCGTTACCGGGAATCTGATAATTAATTCTGTTTCTACTTGATTTCCTGATTCATATCAATCATGTCAAACAACAATGACAACACCCAAGGACATCCAGAAATTCAAACAATCCAACAACTTCAAGGAGATTCTCCACGAGGCTCTTCACAAGGATCTCCACAAGGATCTCCACGACGATCTCGTGAGGGCACTCCTGATGGATCTCATACAGATGGACAGGCCCAATTTGACAATGTTGAAAACATGAATGAGGCATTATAAAAAATAATTTCCTCTCAAGTCAGTAAAGCTCTTCAAGCTTTCGTTAGTCAATTACCTGCTGCTCCAACCATGCCAACTCCAAATAATAATACTTTAGAGAACCCCCATTATGGATTGGTTAATTTAGGCAGCGGTAGGACTCCTAGTGAAACGCAAGAAGGAGATCCAGGTAATCCAGTTAATTCTGATTTACAAATCTCGTACTAACTTTGCATAAACAACTTAAGGAACAAAATGAGCGCATGAGCAAATACCTGGAGTTCCGCCCGTGATCAAAGGAGTAGACATAGACAAATATTCTCAACAACCATGGAAGCCAAGTGCAGCCCCCCTCCCTATTCCAAAGAAATTTAAGATGCCTGATATTCCAAAATACGATGGCACATCAGACCCTCGAGATCACGTTACCGTATTCACAACAGGTGTTAAAGGAAATGATTTGTCTAAGCAAGAGATTGAATCAGTCTTAGTCAAGAAATTTGGGAAAACACTCACTAAAGGAGCATTAACCTGGTATTCTCTTTTACCTAAAAATTCTATAAATTCGTTTGTTGAGCTTGCAGATTTGTTTATCAAAGCGCATTCGGGAGCTCAAAAAGTTGAAAAAAGAATGGAAGACATCTTCAAAATAAAGCAACGCGATTCCAAGTTACTTAGAGAGTTCGTGGATAGATTTCAACGAGAAAGAATGACGCTACCGTGGGTACCTGACAATTGGGCAGCCATAGCCTTTGCTAGTAATCTGAATGAAAAAAGTTCAGAAGCCACGAGGCGAATCAAAGAAAGCCTTCGAGAATTCCCACTAACAACAAGGAATGATGTCTACAATAGATACAGTACAAAGATGAGGATTGAAGAAGACATCATTTTATGGCATAAAACTGACGAGAAAACGAGCTCAAGGTGTGTAGAAAATAAAAGAAGATCTGTTAAAAACAGGTACGAGCCTTATATGGGACCTGCGGGAAAAGACTCAAGGTCAAAGCAAGAAAGGTACGATCACAAACCTAGACACAGGGAATCAGGCTCATCTTCAAGGTCTGGTAATGATCGAAGTACACGAGGACAACGAGATGATGATGGGAGTTTAAATGCAAGGTTTGGTGGTTACAATTTTAATGTAACCGCCTCTGAACTTGTGGCTATTCTAAGAGGCATGGGAGATAAAGTACGGTGGCCAAAGGAGATTAGGTCAAACCCAAACAGACAAAACCCCGATCATTGGTTTGAATTCCATAACAATCACGGACATAAAATCGCAGATTGCAGGTTTCTACAAAGTGAGGTGGATCATTTGTTAAATCAAGGATACCTCACGGGGTTATTCAGTGAGAAAGGTAAACAAGCATATATGAAAAATAGACAGGAGCCCCCAAAGCCACCCTCACCTAAACGGACATTCAATGTTATAAGTGGAGGAGAAGATATCAACAGTGTCTCATATACCGCAGCCAATAAAATATCCAAAATGACAATCACTCATGGAAAACGATTACGCCACATGCTGGAAGAGGAGATTATCACGTTCAATGATGCAGATGCAGAAGGCCTCCTGACTCCACATAACGACACACTGGTAATATCCTTACTCGTACATGATACTAACATGAAACGTGTTTTGATTGATCCAGGCAGCTAAGTGAATATTATTCTGGTACGAGTGTTGCGCGAGATGCTAGCCGAGGACAAATTAGTTCCAAAAGCGCATACCTTATCAGGATTTGATAACTCTAATGTCATAACCAAAGGCGAAGCGATTCTTACCACGTTTGCAGAAGGTGTTGTCAAAGATACCATGTTCCAGGTCGTAGATATGGAAATGGCTTATAATATGATCCTTGGAAGTCCATGGATACATGATATAGATGTTGTACCGTCAACTTCACATCAAGTTATTAAATTCCCATCACCATGGGGGATTTGTCAAATCAGAGGCGATCAACAAACATCCAGGAGTATTAACTCCATTGCAGATTCAACTGTTCAAGGTGAAGTCAAATAGCAATTATAGGATTCAGTTGAGGAGGGTATAAAACCAACCTTAACTGAACTAGGAAAAACAGACGTGGATTCAAGGCTTGACACTATTCAAGAACCTGAGGAAAATGAGAACATTAAAACAACGATCGAAGAGTTAGAGGCTGTGGTTTTATTTATACACTGGCCCAAGAGGAAAGTGTATATAGGAGCAAATTTCAGCCCGGAGGTAAAACGTAAGTTAATTGAATTTTTAAAATCTAACACATATTGTTTTGCTTGGTCCCATTCTGACAGGACAGGGATACCGCCGGAGGTCATGACTCATAAATTAAATGAAGACCTATTATATCCTCTAGTCAAACAAAAGAAACAAAAGCAATGACCTTTCAAGAATCAGGTAATTCAAGAAGAGGTTCAGAAATTGCTCAAAATAGGATCAATTCGTGAGGTAAAGTATCCTAACTGGTTGGCTAACACTGCTGTGGTTCCTAAGAAAAAAGGTAAGTGGCGTGTTTGTGTGGATTACACAGATCTTAATAAAGCCTGTCTGAAAGACTCTTTTCCTTTACCGTATATAGATCAGTTAATTGATGCTACTACAGGACATGAACTATTAAGTTTTTTAGATGCATACTCAGGTTATAACAAAATCAAATTGGATCCAGAAGATGAGTAAAAACGTCTTTTATAACGGACAGGGGGACTTATTGTTATAAAGTAATTCTCTTTGGTCTTAAAAACGCTGGTGTGACGTATCAGAGGTTAGTTACTCAAATGTTTCAAGAGCATTTAGGTAAGACCATGGAAGTTTATATATATGACATGTTAGTTAAGACTCAACATTCAAAGGATCATATATCACATTTGTCTGAAACATTTAGAATTTTGTGAAAATATAATATGAAATTGAACCCAAAAAAATGTGCATTTGGTGTGGCATCAGGAAAACTCTTGGATTTTCTTATTTCTAACCGTGGTATTGAAGTAAACCCAATGCAGATTAAAGCTATTAAAGAAATCCCCGATGTACTTACGAATAAAAAAGAAGTTCAAAGACTGACAGGGAGGATCGCAACCTTGGGAAGATTCATTTCAAAGTCATCAGAAAAGTGTTTCAAGCTTTTCTCAGCCCTTAAAAAGCAAGATCACTTTGAATGGAACGAGGAATGTCAACAAGCACTTAGGAATTTGAAGATGTATTTATCAAATCCACCCCTGTTAGCAAAACCAAAGGCTAGCGAAAGGCTTTTCATCTACCTTGTTGTTTCAGAAATTGCGGTAAGTGCTGTTTTGGTTCGAGAAGAACAAGGTAAACAATCTCCTATTTATTACGTTAGTAAATCTTTGTTAGATCCAGAGACACAGTATCCACAATTAGATAAATTAGCATTGGCTTTAATCATCGCATCTAGAAAATTGAGGTCGTATTTTCAGTGTCACCCAATTGCTGTAGTAACCACATATCCCTTACGTAATATACTACATAAACATGAATTATCAGGAAGGTTAGCTAAATGAGCTATAGAATTAAGTGAGTATGAAATCACCTATCTACCTAGAACAACAATAAAATCCCAAGTACTGGCAGATTTCGTGGCTGATTTTAGCCAAGGGATGCAATTAGAAGCTGAAAAAGAAGTTCAGGTGCTTAATGGAGCAAATCCAGGAACATGGACTTTATTCACTGATGGATCATCTAACATTAAAGGTGCAGGATTAGGAATTGTTTTAGTATCACCTACAGGTGAAACTATTAGGCAAGATATTAAATGTCACTCCGTAACTAATAATGAAGCGGAGTACGAAGCTGTGATTGCAGGTCTAGAATTGGCACGAGAACTTGGTATAAGTCAGGTGGTGATCAAAAGTGATTCTCATCTTGTAGTTAATCAAATGCTGGGGACTTACACAGCCAGGGAGGCAAGGATGAAACAATACTTGGAAAAGGTAAGGGAACTGATAAAGCAGTTCCAGACTTGGAAGGTCATCCAGATACCAAGGGATGATAATGTTGAAGCTGATGCCTTAGCAAACCTTGCATCCGCAGCTGATATAACAAACAATGTCAACGCCTCTGTTATACATTTATTTCACTCAGTTCTCGAACCTGATAAGAACGAGGTAAATTTTAATAATCTATGTAAGCACGTAATTTTTGCCCTATATGAGGATTACTCCCAGAAAATTCAAAATAAGATAATTTTTGTGTTGTTTACAATTGTCGCGGATTTTGTGTTATTTTTCTCTTATTATTTGCATTTATCGCTACACATTTATTTGTTTCAATTAAGGAAAATACAAAAATAAATGTCGCATTTGCATTTAGGATTAATTTCTACAATTAGGGATAATTAAGTTGTTTTACAAAAATGGAAAATCAAAATAGTTATGTACCTTGCATTTTCTAGCATTTAATGTCCAAATTGTGTAATTTTCTCTTAATGTGTGTTTAATTTTGTGTGAAAATTAATATTAGGAATTAATTAGTATTTGTAATTTGGTTTATGATTTAATTGATAATTTTAGTTTTTGAGTTAAAAAAGAAAAAAAGAAGCAAGAGAAAAAGAATTAAAAATCGGATTGGGCCAAAATTTAAACCCAAAGCTAGGCCCAAGACGACCCCAGGTACCCGGTCCGGATGGCCTAATTCCTCAGAGGCCCAAACAATGCCGTTTAGGCGCCTTCAATCTGAGCCGTTGTTCGAACGGTCCAGTACAGCTCCCATCCAAGCTCAAACGACGCCGTTTCATGTGAGTCAATCTAAGCCGTCCATTCCTATTGATCTAACGGCTCCAAGGCCGCCCCTATACCCGACCCGTTCCATCAAAGACCCACCCGGTCTTAGAGACGTCTAAACGACGTCACTCCTCTTAAATGAAATAATCCGGGCCATTGATCATGAATGATCCAACAGCCGAGATTGAATCCCCCCTCGTATATAATCCCCATCTCTCACCCTACGCCCCCCATAACCAAACCCCCCATACCATTATCGTCTCTCTCAGAGACAACCCAAGCCTTAGCAAACCCTAGCCGCCACCGGTTACCTTCGCCTGAAACTTGGCGGCAACAACACCGCCGGTCACCAGATTAACACCCCTAAGCCACCCGACCACCCTGAACACGAATCCATAAACTGTTTGCTTCGAATCATCCTCAAACTTCTCGAATCTTCATTTGAAGGTTCGAGCAAAACCTTAACCTACCCCAACCAAGCCCAAATTCATACCAGACGACCCCCAGACCTCCCTCGTTACCAAGACAACGTCGGTTTCGTTCGAATCAGACCAGAACCGTTCGAACCCCAAATCGAAACCCCAAGAACCCTAAAAGACCCAAATCTGGAATATGTTCAAAATGATGAGGTTTTGGGTGTTCAAAGGACCTTGGTCGAAGTGTTCTCAGTTGAGAACACTCGATTAAGGTCCGTTCGACCTCAAAAGGTTCGAGTCCGAGTTCAAATCAAGTTTGTCTAGATTCTGAGTTTCGGAGGTAATTTTTCCTCTCCCTTTGTTCTATTTGTGTTCTTAATATCTGTTTGTGTGTTTAGTTTAGTTTTTACTGATTTTTCAATTTTTGTGTCAATTATTCTGTCCATCTCCAGACCTTTTATTTAGTCCACTCTTCTTCTGTCCATTGTTAGATATGTGTTATAAACTATATAGTCGATTTGATAACTTCATCGAATAACTTTATAAGTTCTTTGTTTTGTCGATACAACTGGAGTCACCTTGTTGTTCTGTTTGACTATGGTTGTTTGTTATCAATTGTATATGTGCAATCGATTAGTTAAGTGTCATCAATTAAATTTGCTTGAAAAACTGAAGAAGCGTGATAATAGGCCATTTTTGTTCATTCCTATATGATTACCGGCCTGTTTCCTTTTCTGTGTTAAACTTGTATTGAGGTGAACCTGTAGATGTTCAGTGTTGATCACTTCATTGGGTTTGAGTTAATCAGGATTAGTTCCCAATATGATCAACTCATTCCTGATTTTGATCTTGACCTTCTGCTTTGAATCCACTGCTTGAATAGGATTGAGAATTGGTTATAGCTGCATAATCTGATAGTTAATGATCAAGTGTTAGCTGTAATTCAGAGGGGTTTAAATACAGATGTTTAAGGCTTAGGGTAGAACAGTAATTCTTAGGGGTTAAGGGGTAATTTTGGGATTTAGCAGAATTAATTAGAATTAAATTAAGGGGGTTTGTCAAGTTGGTTAATAGATACCCTTATTTTAGTATTAATGGGGGACATAACACAAGGGCATGGGGTTTAATAAGAATACTCTAATGCCCCATAACTCTTGATTAATACAATAGGGAACAAGCATGGGGAACCAATAACTTGCATCAAGAGAAGGCCTTAAGGCATGGGAATCAAAGGGGTATGGGCAGAGCTTAAGGTCTGAGCATTCCCAGGCGGTGTTAGGGGCCTGTTTTAGGCTATAAATAGGCTCACTTAAGACTAAGAAAGGGCTGGAATTTGAAGATATAAAAACTCCAGAGATATAGAAATTTGGCTGACTTTTAACAGAAGAGTGCAGTTTTAGAGAGTGAAAACAGGATGTCCTTTATCTAGAGATCAGTAGTTTGAGAGTTTTTGAGAGTGTTCTGTTTTGAGTGTTACACAACAAAAAATCTGAACCGTCCATTGCATCTTTTGCACTTCTGGTTCGTCCTGTTCTGTTTGTGATTGCTGGCTTGTTTCTGGGATTTCAATGAGGTTTTCATTTGGGTTTACCTGAGTGTGCTGTTGGTTTTTATTGTTACTGTTCCATCGGTTTGCTGGAAATTCTACTGGTTTTCTTTGGTTAAAATTTGTTGCTGGGCTTTCTGTTACTCTATTGCTGTGTTACTACTGCTGACTACTCCTCCTCCTTCTATTTTCCATTATCCAGGTACACACTCTGAAATCATGTATTGATGTAAACCTGAAGTTGGAGATGAAATGAAATGCTGTCAAGTTTCCTTTTGAATTCTCTCGCATCTTTAACTGGATATTGAGTAGAATTTTTACTTGCAACTGACTGATAAGTGTATAAATTGGACTGTTGAATCTATCTCTACAAACATATGAATATCCATCGTAATTAATCTTAGTTGGTGATTACTAGTTATGAAATATAGTGTAGTTAATGCGTTTCCAGTTAG
>MU724466.1:47984-62155 GCA_026770625.1 Nicotiana glauca | reverse complement strand
TTTAAACATTGAAATTAAACTTGATAATTATACTAATTAAACTCTAAAATTTATTTAATAACTCATTTGTAGTAATTTTCAATTAAAACAATAAAAGCTAAAAGGAACTATTTTTCCCGATTTTTCTTCCATTTATTTTTTTTTCCAAAATGCATTAATACTAAAAAAAATGTCAAAATTAAAAAATCTTAATGCATATGCATATTTTCTATTTTTAATATGATTTATTATGTGACCAACTAACACAAAGAATGCAACAAAATTCTTAAAAATTGTCAAAGTCATTTTATTTGACATTTTTGGAATAATTTGCTTAGGGTAAAAATCACGTGCTCACAAGGATTCTACAATGTCTTCTCCTACGAAGGACAACTCCTCGTAAGGAAAATACATTTTCAGGGGTTCGTATTCACCATCCACGATATTTTCAGCAAGGTGATCTGCTAGTGCATGTCCCTTAATCGCTTTCTTAGTTACGTAAACAATGTCAAATTCACTCAACAGGATTTTCCACTTAGCTAGTTTTCCAGTGGGCATGGGCTTCTGAAAGATGTACTTCAAAGGATCCATCCTTGATATGAGATATATGGTGTAGGTGCAAAAATAATGCCTCAGCTTCGGAGCTACCCAAGTCAAAGCACAACAGGTGCGCACTAACAGAGAATATTGTGCCTCTTATGGGGTGAACTTCTTACTGAGATAATAGACGGCATGCTCCTTCCTCCCCGTTTCATCATGTTGCCCCGTAACGCAACCGAAAGCTCCATCAACACTACAAGGAAGAGTAGTAAGGGTCTATCTAGCTCGGGGGAGACTAAGACTGGTGGTGTTGAGGGGTATTCCTTGATTCTGTTAAAGGCCTTTTGGTAGTCATTGGTCCATTTGGTAGCGGTGTCCTTCTTCAACATCTTAAAGATTGGATTACAGATGACTGTGGATTGTGCTATGAACTGGCTAATGTAGTTAAGTCTTCCCAAGAAACTCATCACATCCTTCTTGTTCTTTGGCAGTGGTAGTTCTTGAATTGCTTTGACCTTTGATGGATGCAGTTCTATTCCTCAGCGACTCATAACAAACCCAAGCAATTTTCCAGCGGGAGCCCCAAATGCACACTTTGCGGGATTCGGTTTCAGGTTGTACCTCCGCAATCTATTAAAGAACTTCCTCAAATCTTCCATGTGATCAGTGGCCTTCTTGGACTTGATGATAACATCATCCACATATACCTCTATCTCTTTGTGTATCATATCATAAAAAATTGTAGTCATGGCCCTCATGTAGGTAGCCCCTACATTCTTTAGGCCGAACGACATCATCTTGTAATAGTACATTCCCCATGGCACAATGAATGTCATTTTCTCACCATCTTCTTCATCCATCCAGATTTGGTTATTACCAGCGAAGCAATCTACAAATGATTGTAGTCATGCTTGGCGCAATTGTCAATCAGGAAGTATATGTTTGGCAAAGGGAAGTCGTCTTTCAGACTGGCCCGATTGAGATCCCGGTAGTCGACATAGACTCTGACATTTCCCGTCCTTGTTTGGCACTGGAACGATGTTGGCTAACCATGTCCGGTATTCTACTACCCTGAGAACCTTAGGTTTGAGCTGCTTAGTGGCTTCTTCCTTGATTTTCAAACTCATAGTAGGCTTGAATTTTCTGAGCTTTTGCTTTACCGGCGGACATGACGGATTGGTTGGCAGTTTGTGAGCCACAATAGACGTACTCAGACCGGTCATATCATCATACAACCAAGCGAATATGTCCTCATATTCCCTTACAAATTCTATGCATTCCTTCTTTTTTGATGGCAATAAGTGAACTCTGGTTCATGTTTCCTTGGCGTTTTCTGCATCTCCCAGGTTAACAATTTATGTCTCGTCCAGGTTGGTGGTATAACCTACTTTCGACCCGCTTGTCCCATAACTCAGAGAGGAACGTAACGATATGTTCCCCTTACACCTGTCAGTATCAGAAAAGGTTCATCTCTTGCATCGGGCGATGAATTCCTCGATCGGAAACCACTCAAACATCCATTGAACATATTCTTCAGTTAGGTTATCAAATAGTCCAACCCTTCGTTTGGCATCTTCTGGCTGAGCAAACATATCAGGGATGTAATTCATTCGCTTTGGGTGATGGAAAGCGATGTGATCATCCCAGTCCCTTCGCTGAATATCTTGTCGGTATTCACCACTTTGGAGATGCTCTATGAGCCAGAGTTGGAGTAATAAATTACAATATTCGAAGTGTTTCTCTCCTTGTTGACACTTCTCCAAGGCTTGATATATGTCAGCAATGATGATGGGCACAATGTTGAATGGTTGCCCACCGATCCCTTCCATTAGGGTTTTTGTTACCATAGCCAGCCTGGTGTGGATTCTTGCTTTCTTTATCGGAAACACGATCAACCCCAGGATACAAAACATGAGTACGAAGACCCTCCAATGGATGTGCCCCAAGGATGTGATAGCAAACTCATCAGGGTAGGTACGGTAGGATTTGTTGTGACCGTACCTTTCATACGGATAGTCAAAAGGGATGTAGGATTCTTTCAGACATGTCAATTCTAGATTCTTCTTTAAACCCATCATTTTGAGGAAACCCATGCCTTTACGGTTCTCAGGCATCAGCAATCCCGGAGTTTCCTAGACTAGCCAGCCAATCCTCTTATCTCCTCTAGCAGGGGTGTCATTTTAATGTCCCCAAAGCAGAATACAGCCCTTTCACAATCCCAAAATAGTGTGGCAGCTTCTATGATCTTGTTGTTGGGTTGGACTTCCGGGAGAAAAGGTAGTTTTCCCAGATACTTTCTTACGAGAGTCTGATCACTAGAGTGAAGATATTTCCACTAGCTTAGCATTCTTGGGTGGATGTTGGTGACCATGCTGAATCTAGGGACTTCGTGCCTCATATTTCTGCAAGACAAATAAGGTTAGACCCTACCCCTACCAAGACTCGACTATTTAATATCAACAATTAGTATGAACCATTTAGTTTTCCAAATAAATGCACCGAACGTGGTGATGTCCGTTTGGGTTCAGGAAACCCAATGTACTTTTTACAAGGCTATCTTAAAGGATTATTATGAGGACAACATAACTGGCCCGACTAGGTTTGACCATGATGCACAGTTTGAACAAAGTAAGGTTTCTATGGGGTTTGAGACTGGTACCTTGAGCGGACAACTCAAGGGGAAGGAATGGAACCATCGACTACATCGCTGATCGACTAGTTTTACTGCAAATATGCCTTTTCGAATTTAGGGGGTAATAATGTAGGAATAGCGCTACCACTCATTATAAGCGTTGCTATGGTATTTTTTGGCATGAGTGGAGTATGATGTTGAGCATGATTATGCAATAATTAAAAGAATGTTGGCACGTATTTACATGTTAAGAAAGAAGTAAATACAACAGTTTTATAATTTAAAGTAGCAAAAAAGGAAAGAAACGAAGAAGATAAGTTAGTTTTGAAAACAAATTAAATGCTTAAAGGAATTTAAACAAGTAAATGTGCATAAATGGAAGGTACAAATTCACAAGAACAATCTGAAGTGGTAAAAGCCTAATATTCCCCAGCAGAGTCGCCATGCTGTCGCACCCCCTTTTTCCCTCTTTGCATTGGAAAATCGGGTTTATTATATTTTGTGCATTGGACAACTCATTCCTTTTAGGAACTAGGTTTTGCATATGAAGAGTCGCCACCTAATGATTTAAGGTGCATTAGGACACCTGTAAGGTTCACTTCTAAGTTTTTTTGATAACCAGAGATATGGTAAGGGCTTGAAATTATCCTAAGGGGAAGGTGTTAGGCACCCCTCAGGATCCACTAGTGTGGTTCCTGGCCAGACAGTTTTTGAATTTGCACAATTTAGCAAATAGACAAGTGTAGCTCAAATAGTAGGGGATTTAAGTTTAAACACATAAGAGTTCGAAAGAGCAAGTATTAAAAGGCGGATTTTGAAAAGAAGTGGCAAATGAAAAGAAAAGGGGTCCTAGGCTTATTTATAATATGGATCACATCAATGCAATACCGATTAATCACTCCTCAAAAGAGGGGCTACACGTGGTATTAGCACACCAGTCATCATATCCATATCTACCCTTCCCACCCTATCGAGGTATTAAAGCGCTGATTACTCTCGACCACTATTGCATGCTATTACCCATCTATTCCTATCAGTCCCAGAGGAACTTAGGATGACTATTCCTAAGGGGAGGGATATTAGGCTGACTTTTAGGTTTCAAAAGGTGACAAAGCTAAGGCGACATACAAAAACACATAGGACTGAACATAAAGGGAAAACATGTAAACAACTAAAAGGCTCATGTATACCGTCTCAAGCAAAGCACATAAATAGCATGACTTAAGCACAGTCAGGGTATGAATCTAAAGTACTAAGGTAGGGGGAGTTTTAATTGTTGAGGCAGACCATTTTATTACATAACTTAATTAAGAAGTCTGAATCAGGCCTGCCTGCTGGTTGTAGCAGCTACTAATTAATAAAGGAGGGTTCAGTTTTATTTGTTGTAACCTAAGGCTTGCCCAAGTGTTTGGGTGGGATCCTACAAACATGATATCTATTACTGATTCAGAATGTGGCAAAGCAGTAACAATTCTAAAATAAACGATTTGAGGTCCTATAGACATGCTTTCTAAACCATTTTAATAAGGAGAGACAAAGAGAGAGAGTTGTTTTAAAAATTAGTTCAAAACAGTATGAGTTGAACTGATTTAGACTAGACTGGTTTCAGATTCTATAGACATTGATATCTATTATTGCGAATTTTAATTCTTGTAAACATGATATCTAGTTGAATGTGAAACGAAGCAGGCAGGAATTGCCTGAAATTTGTATATGCATGATTTCTATGAAAAGGTACTAATTTTAATCTGTTGGACATGATGTCGGATTATAACCAATTGGATCCTAAGAACATGGTGTCTAAGTGTGGTAATAAACATGCAGAATTTAATACAAATCATATAGGCATGTTATCTAAATGTTGAATTTAAAACGGGCCGTATAGACAGGTTCTCTAAATGCAGAGTTAAACATGTAGACATAAAAAACGAGTCCTATAGCCATATTATCTAGATACTGAGTTAATCATACAGAAAACAGGTCCTATAGGCATATTCTCTACCGTTCTAATAGTTAAGCATGCATAATTACCCAGTACTTTTCACTAAACAACCCCAAATGTTTATTACAAATTATTACAAACCGAATAATGAATTACATCAGAGAAAATAATGTGTAAAAGGAGAAGTTACAACCAGAGGAAGCCTGATTCAGGACTTTCTCTCTGAGTTACGGAATAAACCACCTCAAACTCCATTTGTTTCAAAGCCTTTCTCTGACTTGGTTGTGCTAAAGTTCCCTAAGGGTCTCAAGGGACCTCGATCAGTGCTTACACCCAAGTTTTTATAACTAGATAGAGATGAGTTCGATGTGGAAACGCCATCCCTTATGTGTCCAGGTTCAGAGGGAGCTCACGGGTCCCCAGGCAAGGCTCACACAAGAGGGGAAGAACCAAAGTCTAAGAGTATAATGGAAGTGCAGAAATAGAGATTTAAAATTTGGTGGAGAATAGAGAAGGGTAAGGGTGATTGGAAAATAGTAGTAGTAAAGCTAACACTACACAGAATCATTATTTTTATACAAAAGGGTCAAGGGTTTGGGAATTAATTGCAAGGAGCATATAGCCTTAGGAAGGGGTCAGGTTTGGGCATGCACATCAATAGATGGTGCTAGTATGCCCATAAACCAGCCAGAAAACATAACACATAGAGGGGATAGGAAGCATATGGCCCAGGGAGGGTCAGGTTTGGGTCATGCACATCAATGTCTAAGGCTGACATGCCCTCAGACCAACCACAAAATACAAACACATATGGGATATGGGTGTTTGGGATTCATAGGTCATAATCACATAATCAAATAACTATAGAGTATGCATAAATAAAGGAACACATTGATTTACAACATGCTTTAAGAATGAAACTTGATTAAACACAGGCAGGAAACAGGCAAGAGTGAAGGCAATAGTAAAGAAAACATGTGGTTTTTTATGCTTGAAGATTAATTAGAACATACAAGTAAAGAAGCAAATGTAGAATGAAAAGTAAGCACCACAGCCTAGCCTTGGATTTCAGCCGGCTATACAAGGCAGCAATAAAAGTAGTAACAGAGAAAAGCGAGAGAGAGTTTTGAGTGAAGTGTGTGTTCTGAACTCAAGTGGTTCGTTCGTGTTTGAAAGAAGAGGGGTGCAGGGTATTTATAGATTTTTGAAAACGTGTGAAGGAGAGGTAATAAGTAAAGTTTTAATACAAATATGAAAATGATCAGCAGTCAGAATCAATTATACAAGTGATTCCCTTTAATTAAGGAATCACTGATTAACGAGTAGTAACAGATTCAAATAAGGAAAGAGATCAGTTTAGAGACAAACTGATTATTGCCATAAAAGGAGTAGTACAAACATTAAGTAAGTAATCAAGTCTAACTACAGAAATATGCTTATTTTGGAAAAAGATTTAGTAAGGCAAAATATCATAGTAAATGGAAAAGAATCAATCAATTCCAAATAGGCGAGTGAAATTAGGGTTCATAAAGGAAAAGATGTGAAATCAGTAACAGGATTAGGGGTCAGTCAAGGAAGAAACATGTTTCTGCACTTTAGTATAAAAGCAGAGTAAACAGAAGACATCAGACATGCTTGGCCAAAGCACATTGGCAAAAGAGATAATCACAGGCATGCAGTAGTGGCAGAAATAAACCAGGGTTCAGTAGTAAAGCAAACATTCAAAGCATAGTAATCAAGTAGGTCAAGTCACATTAAATCAACGGTGAAGAAAATAGAGTATTAGAAACATGCAAAGGTCTCACAGTAGCAGGTGAGGAAACCTTTTCAAAAGTTAGGGTTTCAGCCATAGTCGGGTTGAAAGATAGTAAAAATCAGATAAGTCACATAAATAAAAGAAAGTCTAAAACAAAAAATTTCAGTCGAGTCAAGTACTCAAACAAACAATTTCAGACCCAAAGAACTAGGGCTTTTCAACAACAATCGAGTTTTTTAAAAAATGGTAATGCAAATAACTCAAACAAGAACGAGGAAATTAGTTAAACAAGTATACGTTTACACTAACAGCTTTAGAATTCGAAGGAGACCCAAAAGAAATTAGGGTTTTCAACATGCTGACTCAAGTAGAAGGAAAGCATAACAAACAATTCATAGTAAAGTCATAAAACAACATCGAGAAGCAGAGAAGACATTTTTAAAATAACTTAAAGGAATAACCTAATCAAAACAATTAAGAGTCATTTTGAAAGCAACGTAGAAGAACCTTCGAGAAAAAATGCTTAATCGTTCATGGTAAACACAGATCTAAGGTAGATCTAAAAGCAATCAAAAGATCTTAGAGATTAGAGTTTCAGAAAACCCAAAAGAAACGAGAAAGATCTCGGAAGTTAACGTTCTACCCAGAAAAGGTCAAGGACCCGCCTTGAAAGGCCATAAATGGCCGGAAAGGTCGTGACTGGCTGTAGAAAGGCCATGAACACGAGTCGAGCAAGGACTGGACCAAACGCCTTCGAAGTATGGTCATAAAACCACAGAACCAAACACATAGAAACCATGGAAAGCTGGTACAGGTCTCAAATTACCATGGAAGGCCATGGATTACGGTGTAGTTTGAGGGTGGCGGCTAGGGTTTGTAAGAGTTTTAGAGAGAGTTGAGATATAAGAGATCCAGAGATGGCTCTTGGTGAGGAATGAGTAGGGTAAATGGGTCATTTGGGTTAAAAAAGGAATGGGGTAATGTGAGCCGTTGATCTAAAAGATCAACGGTTGGGATTAAAGGGGTTAGGGGGAATTTGTGTTTCGGTTGGTTCAATTTGAAATTGGGTCGGGGTGATTAGGTTAAAAATGGCATTGGGCTGGGGAGATTGGGGGCTTGATTTGGGTTATAATTGAAACCCAATTTGGGCTACAATTTAAATAGCCACTTTTCCCTTTTTTATTTATAAAAATAGTAAATAAGTTTCTGAAAACAAATTGAGAGCACTAAAATAATTTATAATGTATAATTAACAATTTAAAAATTCTGGACTTAATTTTTGTAAAGGTAAACGTAATTAAATCCTAAAAGAGGCTAATATTGTAATTATGCAATTTAGCTTTTAAAATACTAGATAAATTTGTAAAAAATATGCAAAAATTCCCTTAGCTATATTTTAGTTTAGATATAAAAGTTCAACAAGTGAATCATTAAAAAATAATATTTTTTTAAAAATAATTATTGGGTTTTTGTGGATAAAATAGGGGAATAAATTTATTCAAAAACCTTTTAGAATTAAGAAAAGTAATGAAATACTTGGACATACTTATATACGCATACATATGCTATTTTGAAGGTATAAAATATATATAGGGAAAAATTGGGTATCAACACCTTGAAATCTTGATGCACATATAATGGTTGATAATATTCCCAAATGAACCAGAACCATGATCATCTTTCTAATTTTTGGCGCAACTTGTTATATTTCTAAAATAGATTGAAGTTGCTAAGAATTTTGAAATATTGTAGAGTTCAAGGAAGATCAATTGAGTTATGTTGGCTAAACCATTTCTCCTTAAAATTGAATCCTACGGTGTTCTTGTACTTGGTGTAAGCCCCAAATTGATAATCATAAAATTTGCTATTCCGGACAAACTTGTGGTGAAAGGTATATGTTCAATATGTCTTCCAAAATGCTTTTATCATGCTATGTTATCACTTGAGAACATATTCAAAGTATGGACTGTGTGTTACAAAAATGTTAATACTTGAAGTCAAGTTTGAATGAAGATTGTTATGCCCAATTGTGTGAAAAGTCTCTATGTGCCTTAGATTCTAAATTGCTCACATGTGCAAACAAAGTCTTGAATGAAAATCCTTGTTGTTGTTGTTGATGATGATAATGTGGAAAATAACTTGAATTATGAAATGCGGCCAAAAGCCAAGTATGAAATTAGATGTTTGATAGAAATGGTCATGTCGCACACACGGTGCTGATTGTGCTAGAAATGATAATTGAAATCGTGATTATGTTTGATGTCTCAAATGAGATGACTTAACAGATCGGGTCATGATTGGACTCCGTGTATGATGTTGTGGTATTGTGATTGATGGTATATCGGTATTAAAGATCTCCTAGCCTAAGATCATGGAAATTTAGTTGGAAAACTTATGTGATTCTTAACCTGATGTTCTGGTGTTGATTGAGGTTTATATTGATTCATGATTGTTCCTCCTTGTATTGTTGCTCATTCTATTAAGATGGTTTTTAGTTATACTTAGTAGTACTATTTGACGGTACTAACGTCACTTTCACTGGGGGAGCTGCATCTTTAAATGGATGAAGGTGGTTCCATAGCAAACAGAGTTGATCAACGATAGTGGAACACCCTCTTCCTAGCAGACTTGATGAGCCCTACTTCATCCCGGTATCATGTATAGTAGCTTTTGTTCATATTATTGTCACATTTTGAGGTATAGCTGGAGCCTTATTGCCAGCACTATCATAATACTCTTTTGTATCTTTTAGAGGCTCTATAGACATAGTGTGGGTTGTATATAGGTGATGGGAAAGTCAAACAAAATATTGTTGTGTTTGGATTATCTATTCCACTTCAAATTATGATGTAACTAATGAAAATGACTTGGTATTGTATCCATAATCTCTCTGTTACCTAGTTAATTAAAATATGTCTTCTCTTATTTCATGTGTGAGTTGGGTAGAATGAAGCTAATAGGCTTGTTCAGCCAGTTCACTCGGTTGAGCAACAATCATGCTCACCGAGTTTGGGGTGTGACATCAACCCATTTTGACACATAATAAACCGCGTCCAAGATGTATGTGTTTCCACAAGAACTCACAAAAGGACCCATGAATTCAATACCTCACACATCAAAAATATCAATCTCCAAAATGGTGGTGAGGGGTATTTCATTTTTCATTGAGATTCCACCGGCCCTTTGACATTCATCACACCTTTTCACTAGATCACTTGTATCCTTGTAAAGAGTGGGCCAATAGAAACCACAACTAAGAACTTTGGTTGTTGTTCTCGCTCCACCATGATGACCACCATAAGGTGAAGAATGACAAGCCCCAAGAATTTCACCTTGCTTTTTTTCTGGTACACATCTTCTAATCACCCCATACGTGCAATCCTGAAAAAGTATGGTTCATCCCAATAATAATCTTGGCAATCCCATTTAAGCTTCTTCCTTTGGGTTTAAGAGAACTCATCCAGGATGATACCACACACAAGGAAATTTTCTAGATTTGCGAACCATAGCACCTACTTCATTGAAATAGCCAAGAGTTGGTTGCCAGGGAAGGAGTCATTGATTTTAAGGCCATCATGCGGTCTCCCCTCCTCCTCAAAACGAGACAAGTGGTCCGCCACATGGTTTTCACTTCCTTTTTTCTGTCTTGGATATCAATGTCAAACTCTTGCAATAAAATCACCCATCTCATCAATCGAGCTTTGGAATATTTTGTGCACATAAGATAGCAAAGTGCCGCATGATCCGTGTGGACAATCAATTTAGTACACATCAAGTACGGTCGGGATTTCTCAATAGCAAACACAATGGGAAGGAGCTCTTTCTCCATAACGGTATAGTTGACTTGGGCATTATTCGTCGTCTTACTAGCGTAGTAGACCGGATGAAATATCTTGTTGATGCGTTGACCAAAAACATCCCCCACCGCTACATCACTTGCATCACATATGATCTTAAAAGGAACACTCCAAATTGGAGCAGTGATAATGGGAGTAGTTGTCAACTTGAACTTTAACAATTCAAAGGCTCTCATGAAATCATCATTGATGTTAAATTTGGTGTCCTTCTGGAGAAGTTTGCACCAGGGGTCCACCACCTTTGAAAAATCTTTGATGAAGTGCCGGTAAAACCCCATGTGTCCTAAGAAACTCTGCACGCCCTTTACCGAGGTTGGAGGTGGAAGTTTAGAAATCACCTCAATCTTTGCCATAGAAACTTCAATTCTATTCTTTGAGATCTTGTGGTCATGAACAGTGCCTTCCTGGAGCATGACATGACATTTCTCAAAATTTAGCACCAAGTTTGTTTTTCATATCTTGCCAACACTTTATTCAACTTTGCGAGAAAATCATAAAAAGAATTCCTGACCACCGAGAAGTCATCCTGGAAAACTTCAAGGTAATCCTCCACCATGTCCATGAAGATAGCCATCATACATGTTTGAAAATTCATTGGTGCTTTGCACAAATCGAATGGTATCTACTTGAAGGCGAATGTACCATAGGGACATGTAAATGTGTCTTTCTCTTGATCCTACGGAGCAATAAGAATTTGGTTGTAGCCGGAATACCCATTACGGAAATAATAGAAAGCACGAACGAACAATTTTTCAAGCATTTGATCTATGAAGGGAAATGGAAATGGTCCTTCCTTGTGAATTTGTTGAGCTTACGATAGTCTATACACGCACTCTACCGGGTCTCTATTCTTATAGGAATCAACTCATTATTGTCAGTGGTGACCACCGTCATGCCCCATTTTTTGGAACACATTGAACCGGAGAAGTCCACGAACTATCGGAGATGGGGTAGACAACCCCAGCATCAAACCACTTGATAATCTCCTTTTTGAAAACCTCTTGCATGGCCTCATCGAGTCTTCTTTGATCTTCAATAGATGGCTTGGTACCTTCTTCCAAGTTAATATTATGCATGCAAAATGCAGGGCTTATCCCTCGAATATCCGCTAATGTCTATCGAATAGATTTCTTCCTCTTTTATAGCACCGCTAGTGTAGAATCTACCTGCACGTCAGACAAACAAGAGGAAAAAATAACTAGTAAAGTAGAAAAAGGGCCAAGAAATTCATACCAAAGATGCGGAGGCAATGGGTTCAACTCCAAGATAGGAGGCTCTTCGATTGAAGGCTTTGTAGGAGGAGTTGTCCTATTTTCAATATCCAAGGACAATTTTCATGTTTGGTAGGTGTACGACCCCATTCCTTGCAAAGAGTTCACACATTCCACGAAGCCATCCATCTCGTCATCATCAATGTTGAGTAAGACGGCCTCCAAAATATCACCAACATTTATCATAGCACTGGTTTCATCCACAATCATATCGGTCACCAAGTCCAGGAAAGTGCACACCTCATTGCTATTGGATTGCCTCATTGACTTACACATATGGAAAACCACTTTTTCATGACCAACCTGGAAAGTAAGTTCTCCAGCTTCATAATCACATAGAGCCTTCCTTGTAACAAGGAAAGGTCTTCCAAGAATAATAGGCAACTCATATTCAACCTCACAATCAAGAATGAAAAAATATGCCGGAAGAATGAATTAATCAACACGAACTAAGACATCCTTAATCACTCCCAAAGTTCTCTTCATAGTACGATCGGCCATTTTCAATCTCATAGAGGTGGGCCTTGGTTGTCTAAATCCCAATGTCTTGAAAACTGAATTGGGTATCAAATTGATACTTCCCCAAAGATCACAATGAGCTTTTTCAAACCCGGCACTTCTAATTGTACAAGGGATCATGAAAGCACTGGAATCCTCCAACTTGGGAGTCATTGAATGCACAATTGCACTCACTTGATGAGTGACTTTGATATTTTCAAAATTTATCGACCTGTTTTTTGTCACAAGATCCGTCATGAACTTTGCATAACCGGGCATTTTATACAAGGCTTAAACTAATGGCACATTTATTGAGAGACTCTTCATCATTTGGATAAATTTCTTGAATTGGTTTTCACCATTTTGCTTTGCAAGTCTTTGAGGGTGTGGAGGTGGAGGCTTAGGTAATGGTGACATAGCTTTTTGCACTACCGGTTCTGGCATGTCAATAATGTGATCCCTATACGGGTTCACCTCCTCTTGAGTCTCTTCCACACTACCATCGGTATCAATATGAATCTCTTCATTAGGTTGCACAACATTGTTTGAGATCTCATGTTATTGCACTACTTGTTGTTCATCCACAAGTTGCCTTTGGCTTGAGATAGGTACATTCCCACCTTTTCCACTTCTTGTAGTAATGGCCATGGCATGTCCCGTGTTGTTCCCACCTTTTGGGTTCACCACCCTGTCACCTGGTAGTTCCTCCTTAGGACGAGTGTTTAGAGCTTGAGATATTTTCCCCATTTGAATTTCCAAGTTACGAATTGATATATTGTGAGCCAAATTGGGCATCAGAATCGACATTCATCTCCATCATTTGTTTGAACATATTCTCAATATGCCCAATTTCATTGTTGGAAGAACATGGACCAACGGACGGGTACGGAGGCGGGTTGCTCAGTTATTGATACATCGGGGGCCAGCCTTGTCACGCCCCAAATTCGAGGGACATGACCGGCGCTCAACCGGGTATCCCCAGTCAAGCAGACCTGGGTGCCTTTTCTATCCCACGTGTTACCCCGCATTTTCATTACCTATTAACAAAGTGAAATAGCCATTTATAGGAGATGGACTCCATTAACCAAATTCTATAAACATATCAATAACGATTTCCATTTCATTTTCATTAGCAACATCATTCACCATAATAAAGGTATTACAAGTTTTATACATCATTGCCAAACATCAATATTTCTCTTTTAAATTTTCATGCCCGACACTACCCACAACCTGTCTACGGAGCCTCTAAACACAATTGAAGAATAATATGGAAATGTCGGCAACAAGGTTCCGGCTATACCTTATACAAACATCAAAACAAGATCCCAAAACAGAAGTGGCATGATCCACATAGGGCCCCGAACGGAAAGGGGCTCGCCGAATCAGCTGACGGGAAGTGATGAGGAGCTACGGTCGGTGGACTGGAATACCTGCTATGGATCCACCTACAATCATAACACGAATGTAGCGCCCCCGTCAAAAGGGACGTCAGTATATATGAATTGTACTGGTATGTATGAACAAACCTTGCCCTAAGTAAACTCAAACCATACATAAGTTGCAAGCGATAACATAATCAATAATCGAATACACAGTTAAGGAACAATCAAGCCAAACAAGTCTACAATCTCTCCTTTTTCCCTTCAACATTTCCACATCAATGATTTCACAATTTTATACACTCGTAGAGAAC
>MU724466.1:0-39974 GCA_026770625.1 Nicotiana glauca | reverse complement strand
ATCAAGCCATATAAGCCATACACAACTGAGTAAAAGAGTGACTCGAGAAGGATCACAAATCTTGGATACTTTGCATGGAATTTTACACCACATGTACAAACTTTATGATGGTGCATGTATAGGCACAAGTGAGCAGATGTTGTTTGTTTAAATAAAAAATTTTCTGTAAGGATTTCATCGGGAATAGAACCTTGATGAAAATTTAGGAAAAACAAGTGGGGAGTATCAATAGTGTTATAACTCAATTCAGGAACATACTTATAGAGCTCAATTCCATAGGAGGTTGTAAACAATAGAACTGTGATCGGGAGACTTTGTAGATAATACGTCTCATTCAAAGAGCATGTGCATGAACCGTTTTGTAATTTAGATTCTTTTTAAGAACATATCTATGCAAGGACAAGGAAGTCATAAGGGTTTAACAAAAGGTTTAAACAATCACCACATTACCAAATAAAAAGGAATCACATAGCTTTCACATAATTTCCATACCTCTAGGCTGCATTTCATAGCCCTTCCATAGGGTTCACATATCAAATTATTCACCTATGCGCTTCATACAATAATAAGGAAATCACAAGTACAAATCAAACACTTTAAATGATCACCACATTATCAAATAAAAGAATCATGCCATTTTCACGTATATTAGTCCATCGGCTCTTGGGGCCACAATTATCACATCAGACTTGGCACTAGGCCACATTTCATAACACAATCTCTTCTTTCCCGCACTTCACATCACTTCCGCATATTTCACATCAATATCATAATCTGTTTCATATTCCCTCATGTCATAAGCATCACCAGGTGCAATTACAATTCGAGTTCTCGACACATTGGCCATACTCTATTTCTCAAAGTCATTTGACTTATTTCAACATCTCTATACGCAGAGGATTTCACATAGTTTAACATAATATATGCATCTCCAATTTCAATTTAAGGTCTTAGCATTTCAATACATGATTCATATTCCTTGCACCGTTTTTTTTTACCACATTTGCACAGTCACTTACTTCACTTCCAAACATCTTTATACATTACCAAGAACTAGACACAATCAATCAAATACCTTTGGTACACGTAAGGAAATTTTGGAGGAATTAACCATAATGAGTTTTCTCACACATATTGGCATCAAATCTCAATTTAAACTTGACCTGAAGTCTAGGCATTTTAGCACATAGTCCACATTCTTCATATATCCTCATTTATCAAGAATAACATATTATACACATGAAGAAGTACCTACCACATACATTTTTACAACAATAATTTGCTTAACGTAATAAAACGAGTACTGCATCAATTATATTTTGAACTTACAACATTTACGTGAGCACCATTGAAGCTCAATTTCTAAAAGGTGGTCTTTTAACCGTACATATTGATGATATACTACATGATCTGGTGGTGCAGTGACATTAGTTGGAACAAGGGTACTCTCCTAAACAATAAGTTCTACCAATCACTCCATGGCTCAACACATTCTCCTAACAAGACCTTGGGTAATCCACTTGGACTCAATGGTGGGATAAATCCCTCCTTACATGCTTCAAATTCATGAATTATGGTATCAAAATTACCAATCTTGATAGTAATACTTAGAGAGGAAATTAGCTCCCTATCTTGAGCCATATCGCACGATCTGGAATATCAAAGAAGGGTGAAATTCCTAAATGTCCAAATAGCCTCCAACTTATAGATGTGGTCGACAACACACCGATAAGAAGGACTCTCCTAGACACGGCTCCGAGACATCCTAGGACACTTTAAAACCTTAGGCCCTGATACCAAGTTTGTCACGCCCCAAATTCGAGGGACATGACCGGCGCTCAACCGGGTATCCCCAGTCATCCGGACCAGGGTGACTTTTCTATCCCACGTGTTACCCCGCATTTTCATTGCCTATTAACCAAGTGAAATAGCCATTTATAGGAGATAGACTCCATTAACCAAATTCTATAAACATATCAATAACGATTTCCATTTCATTTTCATTAGCAACTTCATTCACCATAATAAAGGTATTACAAGTTTTATACATCATTGCCAAACATCAATGTTTCTCTTTTAAATTTCCATGCCCGACACTACCCACAACATGTCTACGGAGCCTCTAAACACAATTGAAGAATAATATGGAAATGTCGGCAACAAGGTTTCGGCTATACCTTATACAAACATCAAAACGAGATCCCAAAACAGAAGTGGCATGAGCCACATAGGGCCCCGAATGGAAAGGGGCTCGCCGAATCAGCTGACGGGAAGTGATGAGGAGCTACGGTCGGTGGACTGGAGTACCTGCTATGGGTCCACCTACAATCATAATACGAATGTAGTGCCCCCGGCAAAAGGAACGTCAGTACATATGAATTGTACTGGTATGTATGAACAAACCTTGCCCTAAGTAAACTCAAACCATACACAAGTTGCAAGCGATAACAGAATCAATAATCGAATACACAGTTAAGGACCAATCAAGCCAAACAAGTCTACAATCTCTCCTTTTTCCCTTCAACATTTCCACATCAATGATTTCACAAGTTGATACACAAGTAGAGAACAGTAACAGAAGCAGCAACCAAACACATATGAAAGGAACAATCAAGCCAAACAAGTTTACAAACTCTCTTGTTTCCCCTTCCACATTTTCTCATCAATGATTTCACAAGTTGCTCATATTTTGTTTCAATAGTGATTTCGATCACTTTCCACCCTTATTACCTCGGCCACCCTTATTACCTCGGCCACCCTTATCACCACAACCCACACCACCTTATCACCACAACCAACACCTTATTACTTCGTGTTGCGTCGCGCAACCCGATCCCACCGTACAGTTACAATTCACAAACAACACAACAACAATCAACAATTCACAAAGATCAACAACAACACTTCTTAAGAACAACCACAACAATTTACAAGTTTCCATAACCATCAATACCATTTTCCTTCATTTTCAACAATTCATATGCAATTTAAGTCACCACAATAATTTTCCACAACAAGCCAAATATGTTATTACCATAGTTGTTCCAATTGCATCATTTATGATTTTCCTTCCATCATTTGTTTCCCAACTCTTATCACATAACACTTTCACAATCACGCATTTAGTTCATTGTCAATTACTTGCACCATTAAACCACAAACACTCAATCAAACCAATCAAACACCCAACAAACCAATCACAAGAATTTCACAAACAATCCACGTAGATATCACACACCAAATATTCGTACACCAAACAAGGTAATTTTACAAAGGTCAAAGTTAGCCATACATACCTCGTTTAAGCTTTCCTTAAGTTACTACAACGTTCCGGAAATTCTAGCAACTTCAATCTATTTTGAGACATAGCAAAATTGAGCAAAAATTAGAAAGATATTCATAACTCTAGCTCATTTGAGCATTTTATCAAATACTAGATGAGCATCTTGATTTCAAATCCCCTTTTCAAGATTTCCTTCATTCCCTAACCCAATCTTACTTATTTAAGTTAAACAATCTTCCCATAAACCTAAGTTGTACATGCATGAATACACAATACTAATATACCCAAGAATCATACCTCAATAACCCATCTTATACAACAAACTCGAAATTAAAACCTAGGGTATAGAATCTTACCTCTTAGATGAAGATCTTGTGATTGGGTTCTTTGATTCTTGAAGATTGATGCAAGGTTTGGATGATTTAAATGTTGGGTTCCTTCTTCTCTCTCTAAAATACTCTCACCTCTCTCTAAAATCAGGAGGAAATGACCCCAAATGAAGCCCCAAAGCCTATATATCAAAATGGGGTCGGGTTATGAAAATTAGAAAATTAACCCTCCGATGTTAGGTATGCGATCGCATATTTGACCGCAGAACGCGAATGCTGGCCGCATAATGCACCGCAAAATCGGCGTCCAAAACTGAGCTACACTGGTTCAATCTGCGCTTTGATTTGCGACAGCATATTAAAAATGCGGACCGCATAATTGACATTGAGATCGCAGATCTGACATGACACAGGATTGCATTTTCCAGCCTTTGGTAATTTGATCATAACTTTGTGTATGAATGTCCAAATGACGAACGGTTTGAAGCGTTGGAAACTAGACTCAAAGACCTTTCATTTTATACACTATTCACCACATAAAACCTTATACATATTTATATATGCTTGTTTAAAGTGGAGCCTTGTGCGAATCCATTTGGAATTTTAGCCTATTACGAAAATTTTCCCATCTGGCATACACTGAGGCTTCCATTTGGACCTCACATCACTTACCATAAGACTTATACTCATTTTTACCAAGTCTAATTGATGTCCACCATGTTAATAGCACATAAAATATAATAATTTTCCTACGTGGCACCACGAAATCCTAGATTACTTAGCGAAATTTTTCGGGGCCTTACAAGCCTGACCCATGGATGCCTTGATTATTGTCCCATCCCCCTTGATTGTTACCTCCCCAATTTCCTTGATTGTTGACACTCAAACTACCTTGATTATTTCCACCACTTCAATTTCATTGATTGTGATTGTTATTCCAATTCATCACTCTTGTAACGACCCGACCGGTCGTTTTGAGTACTAGCGCTCTGTTCAGTAGTCGTAGGCCATGAACAGCTTCATTTCAGGTATTATGACTTGTACACGTGGTCAGAATTTAATTTCAGGAAATTCGGAGTTGATTTGAGAAGAGAATTCTCATTTCGGAAGCTTAAAATTGAAAGAATGAACTATGATTGGAATTTTTAGTAAACGACCTCAGAATCGGTATTTTGAAGTCCCAGCAGGTTCGTATGATGATTTTGGACTTGGGCGTATGCCCGGATCGGGTTTTGGATAACCCGGGAGCGTTTTGGCGCCTAATGTGGAAGTTAGCAATTTAGAAGAAATTTCATAAGTTTGACTTGAAGTGCATTTCAGTGTTATCGATGTCTGTTTAGAATTCCGAGACTGGGAGTAGCTCCGTATAGTGATTCTGGAGTTGGTGGCACGAGCGGAAGTGAATTCGGAGGTCCGTAGATCATTTTGAAGCCATTTGGCTAAAGATAGAAATTTGAAGGTTTTGAAGAGTTTGACCGGGGAGTTGACTTTTTGATATCGGGGTCGGAATCAAATTCCGAAAGTTGGAGAACGTCTTTAATGTCGAATATGACTTGTGTGCAAAATTTGAGGTCAATCGGACGTGTTTTGATAGGTTTAAACATCGGGAATAGAAGTTTGAAATTTTAAAGTTCATAAACTTGAATTTGGGTTGTAATTCGTGATTTTAGCGTTTTTGATGTGATTTGAAGCCTCGAGCAAGTCCGAAATGTGTTTTGAGATTGGTTGGTATGTTTGGTTGGGGTCCCGGGGGTCTCGGGTGGATTTCGGGTGGTTAGCGGATCAAAAATGGAATTTTGAAGAGGGCTGAAGGACCTGATTGCTGGTATTTTCGCTTCTGCGGTTGGTTGACCGCAGAAGCGGCACCGCAGAAGCAAGTGGGGAGCCGCAGATGCGGATTTTAGTCCAAAGCTTGAGGACCGCAGATGCGGTTTAATTTTCGCAGAAGCGGAACCGCATCTGCGGAAGGGGCATCGCAAGAGAGGAATGGGGGCTTAGCCGGGGAAGCCGCAGAAGCGGCCTTATGACCGCAAAAGCGGAACCGCATAGGCGGTCAAAATTTTGCAGAAGCGAAAATGATTGAAGGCAGTGGGCTATTTTAAACCGTGGGGTGAGTTCATTTCATTCCATTTTTCTGCCATGGGAGCGATTTTTGGAGCAACTTTGGAGCGTCCTTTTCATCATCAGGCGTGGGGTAAGAAATTTTTACTGGTTTTATGTTAAATACAAGTTTATGCATGGGTATGTTTGATGATTCTATTACTATTGAACTCGAAAATATATGATTCCCGGAATATTTGCTACACTGATATTGGTTGGCAATCCTTGGAAATAAAGGAGATAGAAATGTGGAAAATCAAATGTGGCCTTCGTGCCATGAAAAGATGAACATTGTGAAAGGCCCAAAGGGCCAAAGAGATACTGTTATCGAGAGAGATTGGGAACATTAGTGAAACTTTAAAATGTGAAAGCTATTGAGGTAAGCATGGTTGTATTTATGCTATGTTTGTATACTTGTATTTATACTACAATTGTGTGCAATATTAAATCGAATAAAAAATATTTTTGGGAGTATCATTAACAAGACCGAGGAAGGGTGGGTCATAAGGCCCACACCTGAAACTACACGTGCCGATGTAGGAGTGGAGTGTGATTTGGGATGAAATTGAAATATTGGTAAAATTATGACTGTTCCCCCAAAGTGGGATGAAACTAATACTTGTGAATTGGAAAAGAAAAAGCCAACCCACACGACATATGTGGGAAGGCGGCGTAGATGATCGGGTGGAGATCAGACTCCATGTTGTGAAAAACTTTCTTTGACATCATAATGTCAAACCACATTGTCCATGGGGAGATGGTCTAACCGATCCGGCGTGATCTAACTTCGTGCTAACAAAGAAGGTGGTAATATTTGTGCTAGTGATCTCCCAACCAAAATTATATATACTATTTCCTTACTTTGAAAATCGTTATGCTTCAATTGGTTATTTGGATGTTGTTGATTGTGACTTGCCATTTCTATGTGTTGTCTCTGCTTATATGGACATTCTATTTTGAAAGAGGACTTTTAGCCTTACATACTAGTGCTATTCGACGGTGCTAACATCCTTTTTGCCGGGGGCATTGCATCATTTTATGATACAGGTGGTTCCACAGCGAGCGGTATCGGTTAGTGATAGCGGTATTCTCTTCCTAGCAGGCCTGTTGAGCCCCACTCCATCCCGCGGTCATGTCATATATCTTTTGTTCATTTTCTCATCACGTTTTAAGGTATAGCCAGAGCCTTGTTGCCGACATTTTTCTATTTCTCTTCTATTTTATTTAGAGGTTGTGGGTGGTGGTTAATGTTGGGATTCAGGACTAGAAGTTCTAGTATTTGAAAAGCATGCTTTTCATTAAACTTGTAAACTTGTAATATTTTGGAAACTATGAATGAAGTCATTAATGAAAATGAACTAAAAGTTGCTAATAGAAGATTGCTTAGTGTTTTGATAAAATAGGATAAAATTTCCTCTTTATTCATAAACTAGTGTGGGTAGAATGAAATCTAGCAGGCTTGCTCATTCAGGTTTACTCAGTTGAGCACCGGTCACGTTCCACGGTTTTTGGGCGTGACAGTTAGAAATCTTGATTTATATGCATGACTAGGAATAACATGTATGTATGTTGTTCCTATGAAAAAATCAAAAATATTAGTAGGTGATATACAATTTGGTAGCATACATGGGTTCTTCAAGGATGTAAGACGTTAACTAGACTTACAATAATACTTGAAGTATTCTTGAGATCATGAATATAGTACATGTAAAGATATTACATGTATTAGTTTGATAACATTAAAAAGATTAATTTTTTTAAGGCTTCAATGGTTTAGTTGAAAACCCAATTTGAAAGGGAATTAAAATTCTCGTGAATTTATTCATAACGTTCTATTTGGTTTTGGAGATGAAAGTCAGGGTGACTTTCTACTCACTTAGAATATTAAATTTTAAGTGATGTTCTACTCTGACTTTTTGCTCTGTTTGAAGAGAAAAACTTTGCCGTTTTATTAATTCTGGATGTGTCAGATATTACTCGGTTTGAAGATTAAAAACTTCACCGTTTTTTAAATCTAGTTGTGTCAGATATTACCCGGTTTGAAGATTAAAAATTTCATGTTTGTTAAAACTGGTTGTGTCTGATATAACTCGGTTATAAGATTAAAAACATCATTAATTATTAATTCTGACTGTATCTTGACACAAACAGCTATTCATGTGGTTAGATTTACAATGTAATAGGGGAGGCAAATATGAATCTCCTTTTGAATAAATATGTTTGGAATATGGCATTACACACCAAATAATCGCCCCTTACTCACTGCAATCTAATGGAATTGTGGAAACAAAGAGTAGAACATTAAAGGAAATGATAAATGCCTTGTTGATAAGTTCGATCTAGTTTACTCCAAAACTTGTGGGGGGGAAGCTATTCCTATAGCTAACCTAATACTCAATCGAGTTCCCCATAGAAAAACGCAATCAATTCCATATGAAAAACAGAATGGAAGGAGGCCCAACTTAAATAATTTAAAGTGTGAGGGTGCTTAGATAAAGTACAAATTCATAAATCCAAAAGGGTAAAGATCAAACCGGAAACTATTGATTGCATTTTTGTAGAATATGCAACAAATAGTAAGACATCATTTTCTTGTTCATGAATCAGAAAATATCGATATTCATATTAATATGGTAAATGAATCAGATAATGCTGAATTTTTGAGAATATTTATCCATATAGAAAAGGAATGTGAATTGTCTAGTGAAATATTTAAGCGACCTCGAGAAGAACCAAAGGAAAGTTCACCTAATGAGGTTAATCCAAGACGTAGTAAACGTCAAAGGACAACTAATTTCATTGGATCAATTTTTTTGACATTTTTGTTGGAAAATGAGCTTCAAACTTTGAATGAAGTTATGTCTTCCTCGTAAAGAAGTTGTTAATAGTGAAATAGAATCCATATTAAATAACCATACTTTGGAGTTAGTTGATCTTACTCTAGGGAACAAACCATTAGGTTCCAAATGAATTTTCAAGAGCAAAATAAAAGATGATGGCATTATTGACATGTATAAGGCAAGAATTATTGTCAAAGAATATAGACAATGAGAAGGCCTTGACGATTTTAATACATACTCGTCGGTTATGAGTATTACATACTAAAATATGGATGTTGGTAGCTTTGGCTACAATGTATGATCTTAAAATCGATCAAATGATTGGGAAGACAACCTTCTTAAATTGAGATTTAGAGGAAGAAATTTATATGGAACAACCTGAAGGAAAAATAAAGATGTGCTAACTTGTTAAGTCACTTTACAGACTAAAACAAGCACCCAAACAATGACATACAAGATTTGACCAAATAATTTTATCAAATAGTTTCAAAATTAATGAGTGTAAAAATAATATGCTTACGTTAAGAATACTTCAAATCATATAGTCATTATTTGATTATAGTGGATGATATGTTGAAGTTTAAAATATGGGGGCTCTTAGCTTATGCATGACAAAAGCCAATGTTAGACGTAATGTCTAAATGATATCACTTTTGAAACCCACCAATCCTTAGTGGATATTGATATGATAGTTGGTGAATTCATTACTTGTTCAGTCTTAGTGATGACTAGTTGATGAAACTACCAATTCGAGTTGTTCATGTCCCTTTCCAGAAAGGATATATTCTTTTTTGAACATTTATGAAAGGGAGTCACTTGGAGGTTGTGAATGGACATGGCCGTTCATGAATGAATGCATTAATACGTTGGCCTATGATGTGGTGAACCAACTAATGAACATGACAAAAATCTATTGCGAGTTGGACTTTTTTCATGAATGAAGGTTCTATAATTTGCATATCGTATAGACGTATGAATAAATAGCATATAAATGCTTGAAAATAACAGAATGGTTGTGAAATGTGTTATATATTAAAAGGTTGTGGTGAAAACTGATGCCAATTATTCCACCTATTGTTATAATATACTATTTCTACATTAAGTGCAGTCAATAATCTGCTATGCAATAGAAAGTTGAGACGTATTAGTCTACGACATAAGGAAGTTCGCATTGAACTGTCATGACAATGAAATGATTCTTGATATATTTGAAATATACTCAAAATTGTACTTCGCACTATAATAAATATTTCGGGGTAATGGAGATGTATACTGATGCAAATTAGATTACCGGTTTAACTATTTATAAATTCACAAGTGGATAAGTTTATACAGTCGGTGGAGGCTGAGGAGCGGTGTCTTGAAAATTATCCAAATAAAAGTGTATTACCCGCTCTACAATGGAGGCTGAGTTTATAGCCTTAGACAAGGTCAGTGAAGAAATAGAATGACTCCGAAATTTCTTAAAGATATTCTATTTTGGCCCAAATTATTGGCACATATATACATATATTTTGAAAGTCGAGCGGCAATAGGAAGGGCTGGGAGCATCATTTATAATGGAAAATCTCGTCATATACGACTAAGGCATATAAACTGTCAAGAAACTACTATCTAGGGGAATTATCATAATTGACTACGTGACATCAAGTGATAATATGTCCGATCCATTTAAAAAAGTTAACTAGAGAGGTATTTGAGAGTTCATCGAGGGGAATGAGACTATGGACGATGACAAGTCATTGTAGCTGTAACTCTACCTAAAAGACTGGATATCCCTAAGATCTAGGTTCATGGAGATCAAACAAAGTCATTAATGAGGGTTCAACATTGTCAAATAAAATTTTGGTCCATTCTCTTGATGAAGACAATGTTCAGTACCAAGGATAAAACATTAAGGCTTTTTAATGGTTTCTAAGTTTGTTACGGGGTTTATCAAATAGTGTATCTATGGAATAACGCATTTAGGAATCACTTATTAAGTGTGAAGTATACACCACTTTAAGAAATATTCTGTGAGGCTAATTCTCTATGCACTTATGAAACCCGGCGGTATTCATGGCTGAAACGAATACAACAATGAGAACCAACGACGGTTAAGTGTTGATTATGTGACTTATGGTTGTCTAGGTATACACCAAAGTACGACAGTTCAAAGATATTAAATCTATCGATTGACCGAGTATATCCGAGATAAGTTCACTACGGAAAATTCAAAGGGATACCTATTTATCCATATGCGATTAATCATTTCTTGCAAATTACAAAATTATTTATTCAGGTTTTTATAAATATCGCTATTCCCCATTCATATGGGGGATTGTTGGGTTTTTTCCAAAGGGTGCGAATGGGAATTGGAAGAGGCACCTCTTAGATTACACCTCTTCATCTTACCCTTGCATTACCTATAAATTTAGAGGCTTGGTCTCATTTTTCAAGAAATAGAAAATTTGAAAACTTTTCCTCTCTTTTCTATATTGTTGAATTATTTTTCAAAATTAACATAAGTGTCAAGTGTGATTTTCTCCATCTGTTGAGTTGAAATTCTGTAATTTCGATTGCCAGTATTACAGAATAGTTTTTCCGTTCTATCCTGGGAGGAGGTAATCCATAACATTGGGCAACAATGAGTGGATTAAATTTTTTAAGGACACACAAGCAATTTGTGGGCTCAAAAATTTTTTGATGTCTTATTTTATTGCACTAATATTTTTTAACTTCTCTGATTGTCTGCTTTTGAACAAAGGTCACCAACATATGTGTTTACCACGAAAATGGTAATAACAATTAGATTTGTTGATGATACTCTAAAAATACGTGACCTCGACCTATTTTTATGCTAGTTGTTAAGTAGTTGATTCTATGCATGTGATACTTAGAGAAAAAATAAAGGTTTAGGAGAGAGTGATAATCAAACCAATAGGTTGGTCAATTAGGGCCTCAAGCTTGTCGATTCGGGGCCTCAAGGTCGATTCCAAGGCTCGACTTCGAGTTATCGAGGGTGATCAAGGTAGGGATAACAGTTATATGATAATTAACGAAGGCTCTTTATGGCCAATGATAAGGAATAAATGAAGAACAGCAATGGAGATAATAAATGAGAGAAATAATATCCAGAGAATAATTTAGAGAGTATAGAGAATGTTATTGGATTTTTCATGCGGAGTAATTGAAGCAACAGAGGTCTACGAATTACAAGGATCCCCTTTATATAGGAGGAAAAACCCAACATAGTACAAAATACATTAATTACAAAGATATGGACATGGGACAGCTAGATATGACACCCTGATTCTGGTTTAGAGTAGACTGGCAGGCTCTTTCAGCCCTAGACGAGTGCCTTGGGAACTCCCCATTTCTACCATGGTTGGGATCATCATTGTCCCAAGGTCGAGCATTGCCGATCCATGAGGGAGGAAACTCGATCAAAGCCTGGTGACCCCGAGACTTCGAGATGATGTTCTGAGGTGCCTCAATGACGAGGAATTGGACCTTCCGATTTGGCCATGTACAGATAGTCCTCGTATTTCTTAGAGAGGAGCGAGAAGAAACAATTTTGACATTCGACTCTTCGGGCTTCCTATGATGACATCATTCCGATGATACAAGCCTTCGTGATAGCGAAAGCGTCTCGTCGTTTCATTTATCCGGAATCATTCAAAATGTTACAATTTCTCACTCACCAAGGCTATAACGTCGCCGCTGATCCAGCTCCCAAGGACACATTGAACGTGCCTGCCGTTACATCTTTCAAAGACAGTAATGGCACCACCGGTTACGCTATCTCCCTCCCTATAAATAGGAGCCTCCTGAGATCAACCTTTTACATAAGTGCCTTCCCACATTCATTTGGAGGAAGATTTCTCCTTTCGTTGTTTCACTTGCCATGTTAAATGCATTGATGACTCGAGTGGCAGGCACAATATTGTCAAGCAGTCTAAGCTACTCTATTACCCTTGACCTGATAATGTTAGTCGAGCTACCCGGGTCTACGAGTACACGTTTTATTTGAAATGTATTAACGAGGAAAAAGATTACCAGTGCGTTATTATGAGGTTGAGACAAGGTCTGGGTCTCCTCTTTGCTTAATGTCAGGGTGTATTTGGGTATGTATCCCCGGGTTTATTTTTCTCCGGTGATGGATATTTTTCTCTTTATTATCACGGGTTCTTGGGGAACATCTATGCCTCCCAAGATCATATAGATAACATGTTGCGGCTTATTCGTTTCATTTTTCTTGGGTGCCTCTCTTTCCCGGAACTAGTTTTTGTCCTGGTCACTTTAGAATTCTCGGAGGTGACCTTTATTGATTAGTCTGGCTACTTCCTCCAAGAGCTGGTGGGAATCCTCGGTCCTATGGCCGTGCGTGTTTTGAAATTCACATACTAAGTTAGGATTTCTTTGGCAAGGATCCAGCTGTGTATGCCTGGGACATCTGGCGTCTTTGATTTTGCTGATGGCAAACACGATGTCTGACACATCGACGTTGAAGTTTTATTATGATAAGCGAGGTGACTCAGTTGGCCGCGCATTTCTATCGAACCCGACTCTGTTGATCAGTCCCCAACTATTCTGTCCTCGATCTATCCTTCCCCAAGGATTCTGTCCTCGATCTATCCTTCAAAAATTGTTAGGTGGGTTACGCCTCGGGGCGTTCCTCCTGTCTTTGGTGTATGGCTTATATATTTATTTGTTTCACTTTGGCTCCTTCGCTAAGAGACTGCTAAGTTATACTGAGCCGGAGAGGGCTCATAGTTGGTCGTCTTCGACCCTGATTTTCGATTGGTATCAATTGTGGACATCCGACTAGGTCACGGCAGGATACTCGACCAGATTCTCCTTCAGCTGCTTTGAACCTACCAAGCTTCGTTCATTCCGGCCTTGAGCAGTGCCAAGTCGTCCAAGACGGGTGGTAGTTCCATTCGCTCTATTTGAAAGCGAGATACAAATTCTTGTAGCATCTCGTTCTCCCCTTGCTTGATTTTGAAAACATCGGATTTCCTCGTGGCCACTTTGATGGCCCCGGCATGTGCCTTTATGAAGGAATCTACCAGCATGTCAAACGAGTCTATAGAGTTTGGGGCCAAGCTGTGATACCATATCATTGCCCCTTTAGAAACTATTTTTCCAAACATTTTTAGCAGGACAGACTCGATCTCGTCGTCCTTTAGGTCATTTCCTTTTACTGCACAGTTATAGGTGGTAATGTGCTCGTTTGGATCCAAGGTACCGTTATATATTTGAAGGTCTAGAATTATAAACTTCTTCGGAATGCATTTCAGGGCCGCTTCGGGTGGTAACGGCTTCTGTATGAACTTCTTCGAGACCACACCTTTTAAGAATGGAGGTGCTCTTGGAATTTGGTCGAACCTAGAGTTGTAAGTCTCGACCTTCTTATCGTTGGCTTCTATCATTTCATCGCCCGATTCAATCTTTCTAGTGAGTTCATCGAGCATCTTTACGATGCCAGGATAAGTTGTCGACCCGTTATTGCTCGATCTCCCCGATACCTATTTGGTTAGGGAAGCTGTTCCCCGTGCTACTATGTTAGGAGTTTTCTGGCGACTCTGCAGTTGAGCGATAGATAACTGTTGTGCCTGAAAAATTTCAAAAATAACATGAAGGCTGACATCCCGTTCTTCCCTAGTTGGGGTTTTCTGAGCTTCTTGTGGACCTTCTTGGTGTATGCTCCTGTTGGTGTGTGAGCTTATATCGACCTGTTGTGCGTCGCGTGAACCCATGTCCGCTGGAATTGGTCCTGGCACATTCTCGAGGTTTGCGGTGGCACACCAACATCTGGAGCAGCCACACCGTTCCCTCCGTGGTTTTCAAGATTGTCGTTTTCAACTCTATTTACTGAGCTAGACATTTCGACCTGAAATTGAAGATCTTTGAAAAAAAGGCGTGAAAGATAACTTGTGTTGTGTAACGAAACTAGCAATAAAATAATCACTATTATTTTTAGACCCAAGGCGGGCGCTAAACAGTTAACCGCAAAAATGATAATAACAATTAAATTTGTTGATGGGACTCTAAAAATACGTGATCTATTTTTATGTTAGTTGTTAAGTAGTTGACGGTATGTATGTGAGGCTTAGAGACAAAGTAAAGGTTTAGGTAAGAGTTATAATCAAACCGATTGGATGGTCAATCGGCACCTCAAGCTTGTTAATTCGGGGCCTCGGGGTCGATCCCAGGGCTCGGCTACGAGGTATTGAGGGTGATCGGGGTAGGGCTAACAATTATATAATAATTAAAGAAGGCTTTTTATGGCCAATAATAATTAATAAATGAAGAACAATAATGGAGATAATAAATGAGAGCAATAATATAAAGAGAATATATTAGAGAGCAGAGAGAATGTTATTGTATATTTCGTCTGGAGTAATTGAAGCAACAGAGGTCTACAAAATGACAAGGATGCCCTTTATATTGGAGGGGAAACCTAGCATAGAACAAAATACATTAATTTAAAATAAATGGAGATGGGACAGCTAGATATGACACCCTGATTCAGGTTTAGAGTAGACAGGCAGGCTCTATCAACCCTAGACGAGTGCCTTGGGAACTCCCCATTTCCACCATGGCTGTGCTAATGATTCTCCCAAGGTCGGGCATTGTAGGTTCTCGAGGGATGAAACTCGACCAAGGCCTAGTAACATCGAGACTTCAAGATGATGCTCTGACGTGCCTCGATGACGAGGAATCGGACCCTCCAATTTTGCTGTGTACAATATGTTAATATTGAATTTCTGCACCCAACAGATGTTGAATATACCCAAATAAATCTTAAAAAAAATTCCTGTGTAAACAGTTTACCAAACATCTATTTTGTCTCATATCGAAAATTTGTACGTAAAAGGTTTTCAAAATCATGGTGGTAATATGAGAATATGTTTTCGCTAAATCCAAAAACAAATTCATAAAGATACCATTTTGACTGCTAACTCACACACACAATATGAAAAGATAAATAAAAGAAGAAGAAAAGGAGAAAGGAAAAAATTCCAATATGGAAGAAACTTATTAGGCGTTTGTATATATGATAAGCTATTGTACCTTTTATTTTGTTGATTTGCCAAGAAGTCTTGAGGAACCAGTTGTGATCAGCTTCTTAGGTTTGGTTTTCATGGGGGTTATGGTTGATTCGTAGGGGAGCAATGTGGAGATCTGGTTCTCAGGGGGAATATCAATTCTAAGTTTGTCATCATCCAAAAGGGGAAAATTGATAGGTTACAAGTACCTTGGGCATAAGTAATTTACTTTATGTTTTGATGATCTAACAAACTTACCATCCAGAACCAAAAAGGGAACATGTTATACATTTGCAACACCTTGAGATCATAAAGTTCCAGGTTTGGATCCAGTGTGGGATATAACTCAACTCTTCAGAGTGGAAGGAACAACAGAGGGAACAAGTCCCTACCAGTTCCTGAGGAAACTGTATGAAGACAACTCTTCAGCAGGAAAGTTGCTGCATGCACACGCTACTGCATAGCAACAGCGCAGCAGTCAACTTTCTATGGATGCGGATATTTACCTACCTTGCTTACATCATTGTAAGTGTTGTCACACATGTATAAATACAATCAAGGAAGGTAAAAGAACTTACCTCATGAGAGAACCAGATAAAGGACCTAAAGCATGTCTGGTACAATCATTCAAGTTAATCGACTCAAGATTATTTGGGCAGTATGCCTTTAGATTCACAAGAACCAGATTAGGGACCTGATCCCTTGGTGTTCCCCTAATAGAAGTATAAGTTAACTATACAGCTGGAAAGTGACTGCCTGCAACTGTACACGCAATAGTGCAACAGTCACTTCCCATTAGGAAAAGGCATGTACTAACTAATAATCGACATCATCATTGTGAATTGACATCACCATGGTGATGTCTTTTGTACTATAAACCTGGTGGAAGGCACAAAACATAAACACTTGCAAAATCAGAAAATAAAGTATTCTCTGAAGTGCTAGCACAACATCTCTAAAAAACAAATCTGCTGCACCGGATCAAAGATTGAAGACATCTTAAGTCCTTAGGTTTGTTGAGTCTTTGTTATTTGTTCTTCATTTGTAACTCCTACTTAGCTTACCTAGAAGCATTGTCTAGGAAACCCTTTTGTAAATCATAAACCCTTGTGTTTGTGTCTTGGCTAGAGTTAGTCGAGTTGTGAAGCCTTTGTAATAAAGTTATTACAAAGTGGCTTGTAATAGTGTTTTACAAGTTAGAGTGGTTAAATTATTTGTAACTAGAGAGTGACAAAGTGTCTTTTGGTAAGAGTTTCACAAGCTAGTTGATTTGAAATCTTTGTAATGGAGTCAGTACAAAGTTGCTTGTAATAGGTGTTTAGAAGTTAGTGAAGTTGGAAGCGTACAAGTGTAGGTCGTGCTTATTGTCCCCTTGAGTTGGGATTTTTCCACGTAAAAATCAATGATTACACATTTTATTTGAAATGTATTCATGAGGAAAGAGATTAACAGTGCGTCATTATGAGGTTGAGATAAGATCTCGGTGTCCTCTTCGCTAAATGTGAGGGTGTCTTTGGGTATGCATCCCCGGGTTTGTTTTTCTCTGGTGATGGATATTTTTGTCTTTATCGTCATGTGTTCTTGGGGAGCATTGATGCCTCCCCAGATCATATGGATAACGTGTTACAGCTCGTTCGTTTCGTTTTTCTTGGCCGCCTCTCTTTCCTGGAATTAGTTTTTGTCCTGGTCGCTTAAGAATTCTCGGAGGTGACCTTTATTGAATAGTCTGGCTACTTCCTCCTAGAGCTGGTGGCAATCCTCGGTCCTATGGCCGTGCGTGTTGTGAAATTCACATATTAAGTTAAGATTTCTTTAGGAAGGATCTGACTGTACATGCCTGGGACATCTGGCATCTTTGAATTTGCTGATGGCGAACACGATGTCTGACACACTGGCGTTGAAGTTGTATTATGATAAGCGAGGTGCCTCATTTGGCCATGCAAATCTATCAAACCTGACTTTGTTGATCAGTCCCCAAGGATTCTGTCCTCAATCTATCCTTCGAACATTGCATGGTGGGTTGCGCCTCGCGGCGTTCCTTCTGTCTTCGGTGTATGAATGATACCTTTCTTTGTTTCGCTGTGGATCCTTTGCTAAGAGCCTGCTTGGGTATACTGAGCCGGAAAGGGCTCGTAGCTGGTCGTCTTTGACCCTGATTTTCTATTGGTATCGATTGTGGACGTTCGACTAGGTCACGGCGAGATACTTACTAAATTCTCCTTTAGGTGCCTCAATGCCACCAAGATTCGTTCATTACGGCCTTGAGTGAAGGCTTGCGTTGCCAAGTCGTCGGAGATCGGTGGTAGTTCCATTCGCTCTATTTGAAAGCGAGATACAAATTCTCGCAGCATCTCATTCTCTGCTTGCTTGATTTTGAAGACGTCGGATTTCCTCCTGGTCACTTTGATGGCCCCGACATGTGCCTTTATGAAGGAATATACCAACATGTCAAATGATTCTAAAGAGTTTGGGGCCAAGTTATGATACCACATCATTTCCCCTTTATAAAGTGTCTCTCCGAACATTTTCAGCAGGACGGACTCGATCTTGTCATCCTTCATGTCATTTCCCTTTACCGCACAGGTGTAGGTTGTAACGTGCTTGTTTGGATCCGAGGTAACGTTATGTTTTTGAAGGTCTGGAATTCTGAACTTCTTCGGAATGCATTTTGGGCCGCTTCTTGTGGTAACGACTTCTGTATGAACTTCTTCGAGTCCACACCTTTTAAGAATGGAGGCGCTCTTGGAATTTGGTCGACCCTGGAGTTGTAATTCTCAAACTTCTTATCATTGTCCTCTATCATTTTCTCGCCCGATTCGATCCTTCTGGTGAGGTCCTCGAGCATCATTACGATGGCAGGATCAACTATCGAACCATTATTGCTCGACCTTTCAGGTACTTGTTCGGTTGGGAGAGCTGTTCCCGGTGCTACTATGCTAGGAATTTTTTGGTGATTCTGCAGCTGAGCGATAGCCAGCTGTTGTGCTTGAAACATTTCAAAAATAACATGAAGGCTGACTTCCTGCTCTTCCCTGGTTGGGGTTTTTTGAGCTTCTTGTAGATCTCCTTGGTGTATGCTCCTGTTGGTGTGTGAGCTTATATCAACCTGTTGTGCATCGCGTGAACCCACGTCCGTTGGAATTGGTGCTGATGTATTTTGGAGGTTTCGCGGTGGCACACCAACATCTGGAGTATCCACACCGTTCTCTCCGTGGTTTTCAAGATTGTCGTTTCAACTCTATTTACTGACCTAGACATTTTGACCTGAAACTGAAGATCTTGGACAAAGAAGGCATGAAAGATAACTTCGTTGTGTAACAAAAGCAGCAAGAATATGGTAAAATAAATTTGTTGATGGGACTCTAAAAATATGTGATCTATTTCTATGCTAGTTGTTAAGCAGTTGATGGTATGCATGTGAGACTTAGAGAGAAAGTAAATGTTAAGGAGAAAGTGATAATCAAACCGATAGGCTGGTCAATCAGCGCCTCAAGCTTGTCGATTCGGGGCCTCGAGGTAGATCCCAGGGCTCAGCTACGAGCTATCGAGGGTGATCAGGGTAGGGATAACAGTTATATGATAATTAAAGAAGGCTCTTTATGGCCAATGATAAGCAATAAATGAAGAACAACAATGGAGATAATAAATGAGAGCAATAATAAAAAGAGAATATATTAGAGAGCAGAGAAAATGTTATTGTATGTTTCGTGTGGAATAATTGAAGCAACAGAGGTCTACAAAATGACTAGGATCCCCTTTATATAGGTAAGGAAACCCAACATCGTACAAAATACATTAATTACAAATATATGCAGTTATTACAAAGTGGCTTGTAATAGTGTTATTACAAGTTAGAGTGGTTAAAGTCTTTGTAACTAGAGAGTAACAAAGTGGCTTAAGGCAAGAGTATCACAAGTTAGTTGAGTTGAAGTCTTTGTAATGGAGTCATCACAAAGTGGCTTGTAATAGGTGTTTACAAGTTAGTGAAGTTGAAAGCCTATAAGTGTAGGTCGTGGTTTTTGTCCCCTTGAGTTGGGATTTTTCCACGTAAAAATCCTTTGTGTTCTTTATTTACTGCCTAGCTACTGTGGGTACAATTCAAGAACCTAATTCCCTATACTGGTTGGTTTTACATTCTGCTGCTTACACTGGAAACTGATGAGAATCTAGTTCTCTACACAGTCTAGTGGACACTTAGTTTTTTGTTTACCATGAAAATGGTAATAACAATTAAATTTTTTGATAGGACTCTAAAAATACGTGATCTATTTTTATGCTAGTTGTTAAGAAGTTGATGCTTGATGTATGAAGTTAAAAGATGAAATGTGAGCTAAAATGGAGCTGTAATCGAACCGGGGGGTTTAGCTATTCGGGTCTCGGAATGGCCGATGAGGTGCTTCGAGGTCGATGTGTAGGCTCGGGCTCGAGCTGTAGGGGATAATTGGTAAAGGGTTAACAATTAGGATATATTTGCTAGAGGCTCTTTATTGCCAGTGATAGCGATAAATGAAGAACAAGTATGAAAATAAAAAAATAGAGCAGTAATATGGAGAGAATGTATTATTGTTAAAGGAGAGAGATATATCATATATTTCGTGTGTAATAGTTGGATCAACATCAGGTGCTTTACACATGGTGAGGATCCCATTTATTTAGAAGGGGAATCCTAACATAGTACAGATTGCATTAATTATAATGGTAGAGGGATGAGAGGACTAGATGTGATACACTGATACAGGTTCTGTGCAAGCCGGCTTTGTTAGATTTAGCCGCGTGCCCTGAGGAACTCCCCATTCTTTTTCTAGCCTCGATCGGTATTTCCTTTAGGCCGGGACTTGGCGAGCTTGAGGGAGGGAACTCGGTCATAGCATCGTGACCTCTACGCCTCGAGATGATCTTCTGAAATGAACTAGTCAACAAGAAATCGAACCTTCTAATTTCGCCGCGTACAGATAGTCTTCGCGTTTCCAGGAACGAAGCGATAGGAAACGATTCTGATGCCCCATGTTCGGGCTCTCTATGATGACGTCATACAGATGATGCGTCATGTTACACAAGCCTTTATGACAATTGAAAATGTTCCATCATCTCGCTTTTGCAGGACCATTCAAAGCATTTCAGTTTGTTATTCCCCAAAGCCATAATGTCGCCACTGATTCAGCTCCCCAGGACGTATTAAACTTCCTGTCATTATGTTTTCCATAGATTATAATGCCATTGTCATTTATGCTGACTCCTTTACTATAAATGGGAGTATCTTGGGAAAAACCTTTCAACCAAATGCCTTCCTATTTTCCCACATCTTCTACCCTTTTTATTCTTTTCCATCGCTTACCATGACCGAGGCTTATGGCTTCGTGATCTCCTGGTCGTGCTTATATCGGTCGTGCCAGGGTTTACCCTCTGAACTTCTCTTAGTTTATCGAGGTTCTGCTATTTCACTGTTGTTGCTGTTGTTGTTGCTATTGCTGCGAGACGACGATACAAGGGCGGCCAACTTCTTACGATCTAAAAAGGATGTTCAGACTCTATACCACTGCTTACGAGGGTGCTTGGACTATACTCTACTGCTCACCCTCCTACCCCAACTTGGCGCATTACACCCTTTGTGGATTCCTTGGGGTGTGGCAACACTGTCTAGTAACTGTTGCATCCCATGCTAGGGCAACGTCCCAAGAAGCGGCTTCATAATACTAGTATTGACGAAGTTCATACTAGCTAGATTTTTCACCCAGCCACTTCTTAGCTTCTTCCATATTGCCATTCATCATTTTTCTCTTCTCCATCGCTTTTCCCTTTTACATCTTCCCTTTTGAAGATGCCATTCTGGGGGATCGACGTGTGTCTCTCGAGGGGATGACATTTTGGAAGATATTTTCATCCGAAGATGCTGCTGCTGAGGTCATATCCCTGAGAATAGGCTAGGCCTTTAATCTTTTGCTACGTGTATCACTTTGCTTATTCGTTTCTATGTAGAGGCCCTTTGTAGGATTTTGTAATCATATGCAAGGACCCCTCGAGGGCCGTTGTAAGAAAATGTTTATGAATATAAAGATGTTTACTTGACCTCTGCCTATGATCCTTGCCATACCTTTTTATATTTGTGGGGATTCTGGATGTATGCCTCAGCTGACGATTTGTCAACATCAAACTTGGGTGCAATTTCCGATCTTCGATTGATAGAAACGGCTCCTTTCTGAGCCTACATCATTCCTCGGACCAAACCTGGATTGGATCGATAGACTCGGGCCGCCGGAACCCTCGAGTAACATGGAGATAGCATGTCGACATTTTAAATTTTTTGAGAGTGGTCTTTGTGTAAGTGTCAGCTTCGAGCACCTGGAAATTTGCTGTGAACATGGTGTAGATAATATCTTAAGACATTGCAGATAAGTCCCCAACGAGGGGTTGCCCATATTTAAGCGATGTCTTGGGGTTGAGCCCTCATGGACGGAAAGTGAAGAATCCATTTTTCTTCTTGATAGTGGTCCTCGAGGTTGTCGATGCCCCCTTTTTCTTTTAAAGGCAAAATTGGGTTAACGACATTTGGGAGGGCAACACTTTTCCCTTTTGGGAATTGGAGTTCTGGAGTTTGAAGAGTCACCACCTAATGATTAAGTGCATTAGGACACTAAGAAGGGTTTGAGTTTGAAGAACCAGAGTTCGGGTAAGGGCTAGAAATTATCTCAAGGGGAAGGTGTTAGGCACCCCTCAATATCAACTAGTGTGGTTCCCGGCCATGTTACAATTGTGACTTCACATAATCAAGTAAGAAATTAAGGCTCAAATAAAAAGGGGTTTTCACATAATATTGCAAGTAAATTGATTTTGAAGAAGGTGAAGAAAGAAGAAATTGAAGAAAAAAAACCATTTGAACGAATATAAATGAAGTAAAGGAAAGGAGGGTCCTAGGTTATTAAAATATGGATCACATCAATGCAATACCCGATAATCACTCCTCAAAGAGGGGATACACGTGGTATTAGCGCATCGGTCATCATATCCATATCTACCCTTTCCCACCCCGTTAAGGTATTAAACACGGAAGGGTTTCGTTACTTATTGCATGCTATTACCCGCCCCGATCCTACCAGTCCCGGGGGCACTTGGGGCCTACTAGTCCTAAAGAGAAGGGAATTGGGGCTTTTTTGAAGTTTAGGAAAGGATAAAAAATCTAGGCGACAAATAAAACATGTAATCAGATAGGGGGGGAAGCAAACAACAGTTATGGCTAAAACATGCCTCCTCATTCAAAGGCAAATACATAGCATGACTTCAAATACTGGTTAGGTCTTTAAATAAACTTAACGTAGAAAGGGTGGCTGATTTATTACATATTTTCAGGTAAGAAGTCTGAATTAGACCTGCCTGCTGGTTGTAATTATTAATACTAGTATAATTGATTAATAACCTACAGGTTTGCCTAGATGAGGCATGTAATCATGATCTCTAACATTGCAAGAGGCATACTAATTTTAAAGAAAGATTACTGATTTTAGAAACAAGCAAATGTTATGCAGATTTTAAAACGACTTACACTGGTTCTAGACTTGTAAACGAAATAGAGGATTCAGGTTCAGTTAGTTATTCCAATAGGCATGCTTTCTAAGCGTGATTGATTTTTAAAACGTTCGTAAAAGTGCAGGAGTCCTATAGGCACGGTATTTAGAGTGCATTTTGTTATTTTAACATATGTACTGTTTGCCTAGTGTGTATATGAAAATGTGGATAAACTTATAGGCATGGTCTCTATATGCAGATGACATACCTTTAGGCATGATTTCTGTATGCATAATAGAATGACTTATAGACAGGATTTCTAAATGTACAATGAAATGACCTATAGTGAGGATGTCTATATGCAAATGTGAATAAACTTATAGACATTATTTCTAATTGCGTAATGAGATGACGTATAGGAAGGATATCTATATGTAGATTTATAAACGAAGACATTGTGATTGCAGAAAATAAAAGCCTAAGGCATGATATCTACCTCGCATGCATAACATAAGAGACCCTCCCCGTTTTACTATACACCCTATAGTTATTACAAATTATTACAACCTGAATGAATCCAGAAAAGTAAATTACATCAGAAATTAAAAATTCCAACCAAGGAGAACCTAATTCAGACTCCTAGTCTGACATATGGAATGAACCAACTTCCAAAGACTATATTTTCCAAAGCCTTTCTCTTATTTGGGATGTGTAAAAGTTCCAAGAAGCTTCAAGAGCTCCAGGCAGTGCTTATACCCCAAATATCATTACAGGATCATAGTGCAGTTTGGAAGGGCCAGCCCTCAAATGTCCAAGTTCAGAGGGAACTCAAGGTCCAAAGGCAAGGCTCATAGGAGGTGGGTGGAACTTAGAGTCTAGGAGTAAGTGTAAGTTCAATAGAGGGGAATTAGGGAAGGCCATGGAAGGTTGGTGTTCATGCCCAGCAATTGGGATGCTTGCACATCCCTGACCAGCCTGTTAGCTTTTGAAATTGGAGAGTTAGGACTTGTTAAAGGTCAGGTTCATCCCTAGACAGCAATTTGAATGCTGCCAGGCCATACCTTAACTCATCACACATAAGGGAGTGGGGCATGTGGATTCATACTAGAAGCAGGATGCAAGGAAAGAGCAGGCAAAGGGGCATACCCAGCAATGAGACATACTAGCACACCTTCCAGCCTACTTAGAGGTTAGGTGGTAAAAAACCTTAGGTCATGGACAACAATTCTTGTTGCCATGCCCTAAGTCCCCACTCACAAACACATAGGGGGTAATGTGATAGGGAGCAATTATTCACAAAGAAGAGAAGCAGGCAGTAGCATATAGGCACTTTAAGTCAAATATTAAACTTTACAGAGAAAAGAAAGTAGACATGGATACAAGGACTGTAAATAAACACATTAGAGTGATGCTGAAAATTAAGTTAGGACATACCGGTTTCAAAGAGATAAGTAAAGAGAAGCAGTGGCCTTGTAAAAGCCAAAGTACAGACAAGAAGCAAGAGTACTATAAGTTTAGAAGAGAATTGTGATTGTGTGGTTTTTAGTGTGCTCAATCGTGTGTGATGTGTTAAACAAAGTCATGTATTTATAGTGTGGAAAGCAAGCATAAATAGGTAAGAGAATAGTTTGAAAATCAATTACACAAGGTTTCCCTTTAATTAAGGGATTCTGATTTCAAATGGGCAAAACTAATTAAGGAAAGAGTTTAATCAAACACTTTTCAAAGTAGTACAAGAGGGGTGAATACATAGAGGTTTATTTAAGGACAAAGTCTTGACAGTACACGGTTGTGCAAATTAAGGAAAGGAAATCAATTGACAGCCAAGCAATCATAAGTCGAAAATTTTGTATGAATGAACCAAGTTAGAAAGAGGGAAAGATTTTAACTTAAGAAAAATCAGTAACAATCAATTAGACCTATTAAAAGGGATTCTGAATCAATCACAAGTTGGAAAACACTTGGAAGAAAGGTTCATCACATATAAAAACATGCAGACATGTTTAAACATGAAAGAACTGTCATGCCAATCAGTAGAAGAGCCCAGTGTAGAAAAAATAAAAAAAAATTCAGAATTGTACACAAACAAAGAAGTTCAGACTTAGTTCAAAGGCTCAGAAGCTACTCTGAAAGAGTCAAGGGTTCTCAAATAAACCCTAATTCAATCACAGGATCAAACCTCGACAGAACCCCTAAATTCTAGGGTTTCCACCTTGAATCATATACTAAGGTGGGGGAAGCAACATGCTCAGAGATCTCTTTTCAGAATCTCATGAAAAGACAAGCAAATAGAAAATTCAAAGCAAACAGTGTGAAGGAACTAACTCAAAGCCCAACGAGAGAACAACATGATAGTAGAAGAAACATGTTTAAAGAAGGTCTCAACATGGTTCAGCGGAAGGAAATCAAAGAGACCTAAGAATTTAATGAAACAAATACAGTAGGATAACACAAGAACACTGAAAAGTATAGCGAAAGAGCATATAGGAAAACATAGTGAGATAAACATGTGAGCATGGTATAGAAACACAGTAGGAAAATAAAAAAATATAGAAGCACAGAAGAACATGTGTGATAGAAAGGAATCATGCGAGCACAGCAAAGACAAATACACACAAAGAAAGAGAAAAGAAAAGTCGGATAATCATTTTAAGTCTTTCAGAAAACCCTAAATCGAAGAGAAATGATTTTGAAAGTAATTTTTGAAAGAAAAAATTGGGAAAATCGTTTAAGAACCCAAGTAGAGCATAGATAAGTGACACACCTAAGAAAAATTGGAGAGAACCTCGAATAGTTAGGGTTTCGGAAAAACCCTAGAATTAGAAAGGCTTGGAAAACGTTTGATCGGAATCGGATAAGTCAGAACCCGGCTCAAAACACCATTGGACACCGGAGCAGGGCCGGAGATGGCGGTAGAACCTTGAATCGGTGAAAATCTGAACGAAAACATTCGAGGTCAAACCTTGATCCTTTGAGTACCACGCGTATAAGAGCAAAGAGGGGTGAGTATAGGGCTTCCATGGCCGGAGAAGCCATGGATTCCGGTGGTTTCAAGGCGGGAACGATTAGAGGCGGCTAGGGTTAAGGAATGTTCGAGAGAACCTGAGAGAGGAGGGGGTTTCAAGGGCGGCGGGCAAAGGGGAAATGATTTAGGGTTGAGGGGTTTGTAAATTTACAAAGGAAAGGTTGCACGTGAGCCGTTGATCTATTAGATCAACGACTCAGATTAAAAATTAGTTCCGTGCGGGTTATTTAATTGGGTCGGGGGCGGATAATTTATGGATTGGGTCAGTCCATTTGTAATTGAAATTGGTGTTAATTGGTGGATCGATTTTGGGCTAAAATTTAAATAGGCAGGGCTAGTATTTAAATAGCCATTTTTTCCTTTTTATTTTATAAAAATAGTAAAGGACTTCTGGAAAACAAATTAAAGGTATTTAGTCACTTAATAATACATAAATATTGATTTAAATAAATATTGGAACCGGTTTTATATAAAAATACTATTAAATCTTAAAATAGGCTAGAATTGTAATTATATGCAATTTAGCTTTAAAAATTACAAAATAAATTTGTAAAAATATATAAAAATTAAATTCACTATGTTTTAGTATAAATATGCGAATAAAATAAATTATTCACAAAAATGATAATTTTGGGAATAACTATTGATTTTTGTAATGCTAGAATGGACAATAAATTGATTTTAAAAATCATAAAAATTAAAGAAAAATATCAAAACTCTTGGGAATGCTTATATATGCATACACATGCTACTTTGAAAGTATTTTGAGTATAAAAATATATAGGAAAAAATTGGGTATCAACAACTGCCCCTCTTTACCCGGGAAGGATAAAAGAGTTGTCGGGTAAAGACATGATAGCCAATTTTGACCGAATGAAACAATTGAAGAATTTTGACCAAGCTCTAGTTCCTAAGCTGCCTACATATCCCTAGTCTTATAGGAATCAGGCCATATGTAGTTCAGGGTTCGTTGGCGAACTACGCCGATGGGGATTTCGAAAAACGGATGCGATGGATGGTTAGAGTCTGATATGTTGCGGGAACTGGAGCGGGATCGCTCATGCTGAGACGGCTGTTGCTAGCTGGTGTACCTGCAAGTTAGTAATACCAACATATATTGTGCGTAAATTTAAACGCGATGTAAGTTCCCATTGGACCATAAATGTTGCCTTTGGACAGTTAGGATGATGTCCTCAGACCATGACGTCCTAGGCCATGAAGCGTAATAAAGGATTCGCAGGCTATGAAATGAGGCTCTCGGGCTATGGGAATGATGCCTCCGAACTATAATGCCTTTGAATAATGACATGCAGAGATAAAAGTGGGGTCCTCAGTCCATGGCATAATGTTCTCGGGCTATGCAAATGGTGCCTCCGAACGATGACGCCTTTAAATAATTTGGCGATCTTTAAGCCCATGAAATACATGATTTGGCAATCTTTCAGCCGATGCAAGACTTAAAAGAAATGGCGATATTTCAACCGATGCGAGATTTAATGAAATGGCGATATTCCAGTCGATTCTAAGTGTAAACATAAATGGCAATTTTTTCAGCCGATGCGAGATTTAAATGAAGTGGCGATATTTCAGCCGATGTGGAATTTAAATGAAATGGCGATATTTCAGCCGATGTAAAGTGTAAACATAAATGGCGATCTTTCAGCCGATGCAAAATTTAAATGAAATGGCGATACTTCAGCCTATGCAATTATGGAGGTAGAGCTTAACCTCGGAAGGCAGACGAGTAGCATTATGCAATGCAAGAAATGCTGATGGAGGTAGAGTTTAACCTCGGAAGGCAGAATAGTAGCCTTATGCAATGCAAGAAATGTAGATGGAGGTATAGCTTAACCTCGGAAGGCAGAAAAGTAGCCTTATGTAATTAGGGGGACAGGGCTTAGTCTCGAAAGGCAGAATAGTAGCCTTATGTAATACGAAAAATGCAAATGGAGGTAGAGCTTAACCTCGGAAGGCAAAATAGTAGCCTTATGCTATTAGGGAAATAGAGCTTAGTCTAGAAAGGCAGAATATTAGCCTTATGCTATGCGAGAAATGCAAATGGAGGTAAAGCTTAACCTCGGAAGGCAGGATGGTAGCCTTATACAATGCAAAAAAAATAGAGGCGAATAATGATGAAATCTCTTAGCTTATAGATGATAGGTGATAGCTGGTTTGTGTATTGTGGTTGCTGGGGGTGTCTAGTACTGATAGCAATTATAGATAGGCGATGATCCTGAGAATTGTTTTCTTGAAAGTATGAGTATGTAATCGTATCTGATTATTTTATGTCCTGGGTGCCTGCATCCAATGAAAAATCATGAGTTTTGTAAAGGGGGAAGGTTAGTCTGTATTCTCGTGGACCTCGCTTGTCCTGCTAGGCTCCTGTTTTTATTGGGGTAGCATTGCTAAACAAAGCAATTTTGATAGTAGTCATGCATGATTTAGTAAAAGTGTAACGTAAATACATGAAAGAAATAGGTTTTCTTTTAGATGAACCGACGATTGCAACGCGGTTCAAGACATTGCAACCTCTCTCGCTCCGAAATTTTGAGGGGAATTTTAAGGGTCCCTCTCAAAATTCTTCCCCAATTTACTGGGCTGGTGATTCTGATGGTTGCGTGTTGGTGGATGGCTGAAGATCAATTTCAGAATTTTAAGGGTCCTCCTCAAAATTCTGCCCCAGTTTCTAATAATGGGGGAAATGAAAATTTTATTGAATTATGACCGAACCCATAAGGCTGCCTACGTATCCCCTCTTAAACGGGAATCAAGTCAGACCTAGTTCAAATAATATCATCAAGGGAATCGTAAATGGTTACGCATAGTATTGCTTCACCGCATATGAGTTAATTGGCTTCGGCTAGACTTCTCCGTCCATTTCAGCAAGTATGAGGGCTCCTCCTGTTAGAACCCGATGAACCATATACGGACCCTGCAAGTAGGGAGAGAATTTCCCTTTGGCTTCATCTTGATGTGGAAATATTTTCTTCAATACCAGCTGTCCTGGTGTAAATTGTCTTGGCTTGACCCTTTTGTTGAAGGCTCTGGACATTCTGTTCTTATAAAGTTGACCATGACAAACTGCGCTCATTATTTTTTCATCTATGAGGGCTAACTGCTCGTAGCGACTCTTTACCTATTCTGCGTGCTTAAGTTAATGACTGCCTCTGTACCATAAGGAAACATGTAAGGAGTTGCCCTGGTTGATATGAGAACTGTGGTGCGGCACCCCAATAAAGCGAATGATAGCTTTTCGTGCCACTGCTTATGTTTCTCTATCATCTTCCTTAGTATCTTCTTGATATTCTTGTTGGCCACTTCTACAACTCCATTCATCTGAGGTCTGTAGGCTGTAGAATTCTTGTGTTTGATTTTTAGTGTTTCACACATTGCTTTCATCAGCTCACTGTTAAGATTGGAACCATTATCAGTAATGATTGACTCTGGGATGCCGAACCAACAAACGATACGGTCGCAGACAAAGTCTGCCACGACTTTCTTAGTCACTGCCTTGTATGATGCTGCTTCAACCCACTTGGTGAAATATTTAATTGCCACTAGAATGAATCTGTGTCCGTTTGATACGGCAGACTCCATAGGTCTGATAACATCCATTCCCCAAGCGGCGAATGGCCATGGTGAACTTGTTGCATTAAGCTCATTAGGAGGCACCTTTATCATATTTGCATGTATCTGACAGCGGTGGCACTTTCGGATATACCGCATGCAATTCATCTCCTTGGTCATCCAAAAATACCTGGCTCGATGTATTTTCTTCGCTAAGAGAAAACCGTTCATATGTGAGTCGCAGGTCCCTGCATGAATTTTTTCCAATTGCCTGGATGCTTCCTTTGCGTCGACACAACTTAATAATCCTAAATCGGGAGTCCTCCTATACAGGATCCCTCCACTCTGAAAGAAATTGTTGGATAACCTTTGAAGTATGCGCTTCTGAGTAGCGTTCGCAAGTTCTGGATATTCTCCTGTGGCTAAATATTTCTTCACATCATGAAATCAAGGTTTTCCGCATGCTTCTTCTTCGACATGAGCACAATAAGCTGGCTGATTATGGATTTTCACAGGAATAGGGTCAATGAAATTTGTGTCCGGGTGTTGTATCATGGATGATAGGGTAGCCAATGCATCGGCGAACTCATTCTAAACTCTAAGGACATGCTGAAACTTTGTCTTTGTGAATCTCTTCCTCAACTCCTGTACATGATGCAAATACGGGAGTATCTTGGAATTCTCAGTTGCCCATTCTTTTCGGACCTGATGTATAAGGAGGTTTGAATCCCCAATCACTAGCAACTTCCTGAACGTTCATGTCAATAGCCAAGTTGAGCCCTAAGATGCAAGCTTCGTATTCGGCCATGTTGTTGGTGTATCGGAATTTGAGCTTCGCAGACACCGGATAATGCTGACTGGTTTCTGATACTAGGACTGCTCCTATGCCCACTCCTTTGAAGTTTACTACTCCATCGAAAAACATTCTCCAACCTTCATAGGATTCCGCGATATGTTTTCCTATGAAAGATACCTCATCATCAGGAAAATACGTCTTTAGAGGCTCGTATTCTCCGTCCACAAGGTTTTCAGTGAGGTGATTTGCTAGTGCCCGTCCTTTGATTTCTTTTTGAGTCACGTAGACAATGTTGAATTCACTCAGCAGGATTTGCCACTTGGCTAGCTTGCTAGTGGGCATGGGCTTCTAGAAGATGTACTTAAATGGGTCCATTCTTGATAGGAGATACGTGGTATAGGCACATAAATAGTGCCACAACTTCTGACCTACCCAAGTTAGGGCACAACAAGTGCGTTCCAATAGAGAATACCGGGCCTCGTACGGGGTGAACTTCTTGCTGAGATAGTAGATGGCTTGTTCCTTTCTCCCCGTTTCATCATGTTGTCCCAGAACACAACGGAATGCTCTATCCAATACTGCAAGGTAGAGCAATATAGGTCAACCTGGTTCGGGCGAGACCAAAACTGGCGGCGTTGACAGGTATTCCTTGATTCTGTCGAAGTCTTTCTGAAAATCATCAGTCCATTCGGTAGAAGCGTCTCTCTTCAACATATTAAAGATTGGCTCACAAATGAGAGTGGATTGAGCTATAAACTAGCTGATGTAGTTGAGTCTCCCTAGGAAACTCATCACGTCCTTCTTGTTCCTTGGCGGTGGTAATTCTTGGATGGCCTTAACCTTTGACGGATCCAGTTCTATCCCTCGGCGACTCACAATAAACCTAAGTAGTTTTTCGGCGGGAACCCCAAATGCACACTTGGCGGGGCTCAGCTTCAGATTGTACCTTCTCATCCTGTTGAAGAATTTCCTCAGATCTTCCATGTGGTCAGTGGTGCTCCTGGATTTGATGATGACTTCATCTATATATACCTCTATCTCTTTGTGTATCATGTCATGGAAAATAGTATTCATGGCCCTCATGTAGGTGGCCCCAACATTCTTTAACCCAAACGACATCATCTTATAACAATACATTCCCCACGGCGTAATGAAAGCCATTTTCTCTGCGTCTTCCTCATCCATCCATATCTGATGATACCCAACAAAACAATCGATGAATGACTACAGCTCATGCTTGGCGCAATTGTCAATTAGAATATATATGTTTGGCAAGGGGAAGTCATCTTTCAGACTGGCTCGGTTGAGATCCCCGGTAGTCGACATAGACTCTAACTTTCCCGTCCTTCTTTGGCATCGGTACGATATTGGATAACCATGTCGGATACTCTACTACCCTAAGAACCTTAGCTTTGACTTGTTTGGTGACTTCTTCCTTGATTTTCAAACTCATGTCAGGTTTGAATTTCCTGAGCTTCTATTTTACCGGGGGATATGTCAGATCGGTTGGCAGTTTGTAAGCTACAATAGATGTATTGAGACCAGTCATATCATCATACGACCAGGCAAATATGTCCTCATATTCCCTTAGGAATTCCATGTACTCTTCCTTTTCTGATGGTGACAGATGAACACTGATGCACATTTCTTTGATATTTTCTGTATCTCCCAAGTTAACCACCTCAGTCTCGTCCAAGTTGGACTTAGGTCTATTCTCAAAATCCTCAACCTCTTTAACAACCTCTTCTGGTATATCATCTTCTTCTGAGTCTATATCTATTTATTGCGTTGTCTCGTTGCAAGTCACAATTGTCGGTTCGTCAAGATAAGTAATAGTAATGCGGTGTAAATAAAAAAAATGATGAAAAGTAATAAGAGTGAGATTTATAAAAAAAATTGAAACGCTTTGATAAATTTCATAATTGTTTTGAACATTGGAGCTCTTATTAAAATGCGGAAAGAAAGTCAACTAGCAAGAAAAAATAAAGATGATGCATGGTGCTTTATTCAGCCTTGCTGCCCCAAAGCTTTCCGGGCCATGGTGGTTCTGATGGACCAATTGTTGAGGCGTGCTCCTCAGCTCATGGCTTGTATGGAAGGGCCTTCATCCCCCTCCTCCTCGAAAATGACACAACAGTCCATATTATCATCTTCTGGGAACAAGTTCTTCATTGCTGCTAATGCTTCCTCTTCTTCCGACCCATAGATGACTTCGGCTGGTTGAAAAATCTACTCCAGATGGGGTATCGGATGCTCCAGTAGATAGTAAGGACCACGCCAGGGTGGCGACCATTCCTTGAATTCTTTCCAGGTATACCCATATCCCAAACAAAACGTGGTACCATGTTTCTTCAGCTTGATTGGTTTGGTGATTCCTTGGAGGTTCCTGCCGAGTCCCTTGCCAGGTTCATATCCGCTCCAATTCGGTATACTTTCAATCTTGTTATCCCACCATTTATCCTTGTCCACGGCGTTGACTCGCTTAATGTGATGGTAGGTTTCTCCTCATATCTTCCTTCTTCCTCCGATTGCCGGGATGGTTTGGCGACTGTATATGGGATTGCTACCGTCACCGTGAATAATCACCTCTTGGTGATTCCATTCAAACTTCATTGACTGGTGTAGGGTTGATGCTCCAGCCTCAGCGGAATGAATGAAAGGTCGTTCCAGAAGCAAGTTGTAAAATGCTGGGACGTCTATTACTGAAAGTCAACGTCGAACCAAGTCGGTACCATTTGTAGACATAAACTGATTTCCCCAATGGTGGACCTTTGGGAACCATCGAAACCATTGACATTTACAGCTCCATCCTTGATCTCATGCAGGCTCTTCCCCATTGTTCTGAGAGTCTCAAGTGGACAAATATTGAGTCTGGACCTTTCGTCAATAAGAATTCTAGTGATAAATTGATCCTCGCACTGCAGAGTGATGTGCAATGCTTTGTTGTGGCTCAGCCCTTCTGGTTGCAGCTCATCTTCATGGAAGGTGATTTTGTGACTCTCCAATACTTGCCCTACCATGTTTGCCATTTCTCCTCCAGTTATGTTTCTGGGTACATATGTCTGACTCAGTATCCTCAACAAAGCATTCTTATGTGAATTGGAGCTTTACAGAAGGGCTAGGATGGAGATCTGTCCCGGTGTTTTATTCAGTTGATTAACGACTGCGTACTCTTTTGCTTGTATCTTCTTCTAAAGATCATCAGGCCCAGTTTTAATAGGCCATCCAGAGGCCTGTTTACTTGATTGATCTAAATGTTCCAGAGAATAAACCCTGCCGGTTCTTGTCATACCCAGCGCCACAACTGCTTCTCCGATTTTGTCTTTTCCTCTTCTCATTGCCTCAGCTGTGTAATCCCAGGGGACGGTCTTTGTGTGGAATGGTGCTATGGCTGACATTGCTACCGGGATGGGCACCCTTGCTTTGGGAGATAACACAACAACTTCTAATGGCGCAAGTGCCTTTAGGGACCCAAACTCAACCTCAATTGGTCCTAGCTTCTTTGCAGAAGATGGTGTTTCAAGATCAAGTGGTATGGACATGTTCACTTTAGTATCTTCAGAAGGCTGGATCTGGACTACAATTGGATTAAGTATGACTGTTGGTTTCTTTGGCTCGTCACCTTCAACGATCAATCTGATCGACCCTTTGGGGTCCAAATCATCTTCTATCTCGATCATGTGAAAGCTTACGCCTTTATGGTATAGTAGAGGGCCGTTATGTACATTTGGAGCAGGCTCTTTTGCCACGATGATCTTGTTGTCAATCAAAGCCTGAATCTTGTCCTTCAGGGAGTGGCACTCATCAATGGTACGCCCATTCATACCGGAATGGTATGCACAGCTTTTGTTTGGGTTGATCCATTGGGAAGGGTTTTTTGGAGTTATGGCAGGGATAGGGGTAATGTAACTAGCAACATTAAGCCTTTCATATAGCTGGTCGATAGGTTCGGCAATGGCGGTGTATTGTTTGGGAGGCCTGCGGTCGAAGTTTGGTCGAGGTCTAGGGAAATTTTGACGAGGTGATTGATAGTGAGCTTGTTGGGAATTGTAGGCTTGGTAGATATGTGCAGGTTGGGAGTATTTGGGTGAAGTAGGCTGATGTGCGGGAGGTGGAGATGATTGGTAAGTAGGTGGCGGTGTTTGGTAAGTGGGTAAAGGTGCTTGGTAATTTAGGGTAGGCTGATACGTGAGTGGAGGTAATGGATAGGTTTGGTATTTGACTGGTGATTTTGTTCTCTGTGCAACCATCACGGCACCCTCATCCCTTTTCTTGGATGTGCCACTAGACTGTAGAGCCTTGTTGGTAGCCGGCAATGCTTCAAAGTTAGTGACCATACCACTTTTGATACCTTCCTCGATCCTCTCCCCTAGTTTGATGATATCGGAAAGTTTTAGGCCTTCAATCAACATCAACCTCTCATAGTACTGTGGGTCTTGAGCCCGAACGAAAAACCTGTTCATTTGTTCTTCTTCTAAAGCTGGCCTAACCTTTGCATATTCTGATATCCAATGTGTAGCATACTCGCAGAATGTCTCTGTGGGTTTCTTCTTTAAATTCTTAATGGAAAACACATCTGGTGTATTCTCTGTGTTGAATCTGAATCTATCCATGAAATCGGATGCCATATTTACCCAACTCGTCTACTTCTTTGGGTATTGGCTGATGTACCAAGATAGAGCATCCCATTTCAAACTTCTCATAAAGAGCTTCATGCGAATCTTTTCATCCTTTCCTACTCGACCAGTTTGTCGCAGTATGTCCTTAGATGAACTCTGTGATCCTCGATGCCATCGAACATCTCAAACTTGGGAGGTTTATACCCCTCGGGCAGCTCGACATCTGGTTGAATGCAAAGGTCTTCGTAATTCAGTCCCTCAACCCCCTTCATTCCCTCGACTCCCTGAACTCTGCTAGTCAGTTTCTTGAGTTCTGCATCCATATTCTTGATAAGAGAGTCTTTGTCACCAGACTCGGGTATGCTTGAAATGGGTTGAGTAGGATGCGACACAGTTTTCGCATGACTAAGCATCGAAGGTAACTTGCCACCCCTACATGGGCAAACAAAATATATGTATCTTCCGGGATCAGGATGATAAGAGGATGCTTTCAATTAGGGTCAGCATTGAGAGACGAGAAATGGTTAGTCAGTTTATAGCTTGAGGAAGCATCATTCGAGCTCTTCCTTGGTATGTACAAATCACTCAAACTGGTGATATCTTCCATATCGGAGAAATAGCCAAGGAAAAAATCTTCCCCTCCGTGGTTGCGTGACAAGTCTCTACAGCCTGAGCATCACGTACCATCGAATCTAGAACAGAGGGGAATAAGGAGGAGTCCCCGATCACTATTGCTCCAATCTGATCCGTAGAGGCATCATCTTCATGACGGGGAGCCTCGATCTCGGTTTCTACCCCAACCTCGATCACCTCCTCGATTGCCTCCCTATCTCATTGCGAGGGATCTTCAACTGTTGTTAGCTAGGGCTCATCAGACCGAGGCAAAGCAGGTTCGAATCCCACTTCTCCAGTGCTTATTTCAACCTCGATCCCGACTGCAATCCATAATTTTCTACTTTATCCTCATCTTTGGTCTCATCCAATAGTTGGTGGACAGACTCTAGAGTTACCAGGATAATATGTCACGCCCCAAACTCGGGAGGCGCGACCGGTGCTCAATCAAGTGAACCCGACTGAGCAAGCCAAACTGAACACTTTCTACCACAACTCAATAAGAATACGGAACTCATGTCTTTGCTTTATTTAGACGATAATACACGGTGTATACCACATTACTGGTTCATTTCATATCATAAAACTTTACCGTTCATAAGCTAGCTTCATGGATTCTATTAGAGTTACGACTTAAGGAGATCACAAGATTAGGATTACAACATATACATATAGGGGACTCCCCGAAACTCATACATAACCCAAACTAGTATCTTTGGAGCCTCTAAGGATACAACAGATAAGCATGACTATGCTGGTAACAAGGCCCCGGCTATACCTCAAAAGTGAAAAGCTGTAATAACAAAAGATACACCATATAGCCCCATGGAAGAATAAGGGGCTCACCGAGACTTCGAGTAGAAGAACGCTCCGCTACACACGGTCGGCACTGTCCGCTATGGAGCCACCTACAATGATAACACGAATGTAGCGCCCCCGGCAAAAAGGGGCGTCAGTACATCTGAATTGTACTGGTATGTATAACTGAACACCATTTTACTAGAAAGAACTATCAAATAGATACAAGCAATTAATACGGGCAAATAAAAGAAGCAATTCATATAATTCTTCATACAATTTCCACAACACAGATTAGGGCAATTCTATCACGTGATCACCACTGTTCTCATTACCACCGCCATCTCGAGCGGAGTCTGGTCACGACCCGACTGGCTAGGTCACCTCATTGGAGGTATTACTCACAATCAATATTTCAGTTCCCTGATTCGGAATCCAATATCAGCACATTGCCACCATGTGTGCGGCATAGTGTCCGATCACGACCCGACCGGCTAGGTCACCTCAATGGAGGCATTACTCAATTCTCATCAGTTAACACCTTCAAATATCTATCCCACACATATCAATGATAATTCAAATTCACAAATCACAGATAAATGAGCACATAGCTAGCATGAATAGTTCTTTGTTTCAATGGCGGCTTATAGCCCAAGTAACTCAACACTCAATTATACTTTTCATCATTCTCTAATTATCAAGATTCGTGCATTATTCACATGGAGGCACATCTTTCACGAATATGTATAATTATATGCAATTCAATTATTGCGTAATGACAATCAACTCTAGCCAATTTAACTCTTACCATACTTTCGAAATGACAACGGAGCTCAATTGCTAATAAAAAGGGGGTTTAACCATACATAACTCAATAAAGCTTTTCCTTACTCTTTTACAAATTTCCGGAACTCTTAGCGCTTCAATCTACTGAGCAAGAATTTCAAATTAAATTGAGAATTAGAGACGAAACTGAAGTTCTATCTTGGTTCGAGCATATCGTCAAACACTAAAGGTGCATTATGACCTTAGGCCCCTTTTTGTGAGGAATTTCTATCATTTTGTACCCCCAATTGCCTCCTTTTTAATTTTACTACTTTCAAACACTCTATGGTGGTATGCATGCAAGAGATTCATTCTCATACCCATGAATTACTTCGCTAATGACCCCATATGTCTAAGTATACAAATATGAGCTGAGGTGACGGAGCCTTACCTATTGGGATGAAGATTCAGGAGCCTTCACTTGATTAGTTTCAAGGATATAGCAAGATTTTAAGGAGAATTTGATGGGGGACACTTTCCACCTCTAAGACCCTCTTTCTCTCTCTAAAAATCTCAGAAAATATGCTTAGAATGAGCCATAACGTCGAATATATCGATAGGGAGGTCGGGTTAAAAATTAAAAAATTGGAGCCCCGAGTAAAATATGCGATCGCATCTGCGATCGCAGAATGAACATGCGGTCCGCATAATGGACCGCAAAATGCCTCCCAAAAACCATACGTCCTGGCTCAGTCTGCGGTAATAATGCGGCCCGCATTCACATTCTGTGGTCGCAAAGTGCATTGCATAACTGACACTCACAAAATTCAAAGGAGAAAATGCGATGATTATGCGGTCCGCATTTCGATTATGCGACCGCATTTCGACCGCATAACTGACTTAAATTTTAACCAACACTCTGACCCACTCTGCGGCAGATATGCGGTCCGCATACCTAATTTGCGGCTGCATTCTGGACCGCATTTCTTGCATTTTTTTCTGGAAACTTATTCTTGACTTTTTAATGCATTATTCAACCCAAAAGGTCTGCGCCGCGCATATTTACTAATTTCTAACACATATTCCTAACTTGGCACCACGGGATTCGGGTTTTTGAGTAGGGATTTCACGGGGCCTTACATCCTCCCCCACTTAAGATCCTTTGCCCTCGAATGAGGATCAAGGTTCACTTATTAACAGTCTTAGTGCAATCTTCTTCTCTTTACAACCCAAAACTGGTTGATAGTCTCCCAATTTAGCTAACTCCCTAGATTTCTGAAAATTTCGCCAGAGTTTCCTTTGTATCTAGGCCTTTCCCACCTTTCAGAGAGCCCCAGAAACATACCATAACAACATAAACATATTTTTAAGCATAGTATAACTGGCACAATAGCAACAATGGCCATATAGGCAACCATATTACCAAAAGAGGACGGTTTTACATAAATCTATCTATCAGATACGATTTCGAAAGAGCTGAACGCATAGAAGTTATTACATGATCATTCAAACAAGTGTGGATACTTCTTTTTCATTTCATCCTCGGCTTCCCAAGTAGCTTCCTCAACGTGCTGGTTCCCCCATAATACTTTTACGGATGCAATCTCCTTATTCCTTAGTTTTCGAACTTGCCTATCAAGAATGACAACTGGGACCTCTTCGTATGATAGCTCTTCGTTTACTTCGATCGTCTCTACTGGCACAATGGAGGACGGATCCCCTACCACCTTCCTTAACATAGACACATGGAAAACTGGGTGTACCAATGACATCTCAGGGAGCAGCTCGAGCTTGTATGCCACCTGACCAACTTTCTGAATAATTCTGCATGGCCCGACATACCTTGTGCTTAATTTTCCTTTCTTTCCGAATCGCATGATACCCTTCATAGGGGAAACCTTCAAGAATACCCAATCGTCTTCTTTAAACTCCAAATCTCTACGACGCACATCCGAGTAGGATTTTTGGTGACTTTGAGCAGTTTTAAACCTTTCTTTAATAAGCTTGACTATCTCCATGGCTTGGTGCACGAGGTCCGGACCTATCAATTCCGCTTCTCCAACCTCGAACCATACGATGTGAGACCTACATCTCCTGCCATACAATGCTTCGAACGGTGCCATTTGAATACTAGCGTGGAAGCTATTGCTGTAAGCGAATTCTATGAGTGGAAAATTGTCCTCCCAACTACCCTTGAAGTCAATAGTACAAGCACGCAACTTGTCCTCAAGCGTCTGAATAGTCCACTCTGCTTGCCCATTGGTTTATGGATGAAAAGCTGTGCTAAGGTTCACTTGCGTACCCAGGCCTTGCTGAAATTTCCTCCAAAAGTTAGCTGTGAATTGAGCCCCTCGATCTGAAATGAATGAGACTAGAGTGCCATGCAACCTGACTATTTCTTTGATATATAACTGAGCATATTGTTCCGCTGTGTCGGTAGATTTAACTGGCAAGAAATGCGCTGATTTCGTGAGTCGATCCACGATCACCCAAATTTAGTCGAACTTGCGCGAAGTGCGCGGCAACCCTACCACAAAGTCCATGTTAATCATCTCCCACTTCCACATTGGAATGTCTATGCATTGTGTCAACCCACGGGCCTTTGATGTTCGGCTTTTACCTGTTGACAATTCGGACATTTTGCCACAAATTCCGCCACATCCTTCTTCATGTTGTTCCACCAATAAATTTCCTTGAGATCATGAT
>MU724464.1:64342-84423 GCA_026770625.1 Nicotiana glauca | reverse complement strand
GGGGGGGGGGGGGGGGGGGGGGTAAGGGGTGTAACGACCCGACCGGTCATTTTGAGCTTTTGCATTTTGCTCGCCAATTCTCGGGCATTACTTGCCCCGTGTGATGCATTATTACTTATGTAAATCGTTGGTTTGGTTTTCAAGGTAATTAGAAAGAATTTGGAAGAACAATTCTCAGTTTGAAGCTTGAAATTTGAAAGGTTTGACCAAGTTTTGACTTGTTTGTATATGATCTCGGGTTGGAATTTTTATGATTTGGTTAGCTCCTTTAGGTGATTTGGGAATCAGGAGCATGATCGGAATGCATTTTTGAAGTCCGTGGAAGGTTTAGGCTTGAATTGGCGAAATTGAGATTTTGACATTTTCCGATTGATTGGTGAGATTTTGATATATGGGACGGAATGGGATTCTAGAAGTTTCAGTAGCTCGGTTGTGTCATTTTTGACGTGTCTGCAAAATTTCAGGTCATTCGGACGTGGTTTGGTTGGGTTTTATATCAAAAGCATAATTTGGAAGTTCTTGAAATTCTTAAGCTTGAATCCGATGTGATTTTGGTGTTTTTATGTTTATTTGAGCATTCTGAAGGTTGGAACAAGTTTGAATGAGGTTATGGGATGTGTTGGCATGTTTGGTTGAGGTCCCGAGGGCCTTAGGTGAGTTTTATGTGATCAATCAGACCATTTCATGTTGTTTGGAATTGCAAAAAAACTGCTGAAGTGTTGCAGAGAATTAGACCTTCGCGTTCGCGAGTAGCTCCTCACGTTAGCGAAGAGTTAGCTGGTTAAGGCTGGAATTTAGCATTCGCGTTCGCGAGGAAGGCTCCACTTCCGTGAAGGGCTGGTTGATTGTGCATCGCATTCGCGGGGGAAGCTCCGCGTTCGCGTAGAGGAGATTGGTCAGCTGAGCTTCAGGGCATTTTATTCATTGCATTCGCGAGAGAGGGAGTGCATTCACGAAGAGTTTTCTAAGGAACCATCGCATTCGCGATGGGCAGGTCGCGATCGCGAAGAGGAAAATTTGGTCAAAGTTGATTTGTGCTTCACGAACGCAAGGCTTTGACCACGTTCGAGAAAAAGCATTTTAAGGCCTGGGCAGAATATTTTAAAGAAGCTATTCCGCGACTTTGAACCTAACTTCCACCATTTTTGGGCGATTTTGGAGCTTTATTTTAAGAGGATTGAAGAGGGATTTAAGGGAACCACTTGTAGGTAAGATTTTCGGACTTAAAACTCGATTCTAATGTGAATTCCTCCTAAATAGTCATGGAAATTAAGCCAAAAATTGTAGAACTATGGCTTGAAAACTTAGATCTTTGATTGAGGATTTGAAAGACTATTTGAAGTCGGATTTCAGAACTTTTGATATGTATGAATTCATGAGGAGATAAGGAATTTATTGATGTAAAAATTATCGAATTCCGAGATGTGGGCCTCGCGGTCGGTTTTTTGTAAATTCGGGATTTGTGATGTTTTTTTTATATTTTCGAGTGGGCTTCATCCCTTTAGCATAAATTAATGGTTACGTTCTGATTTTGGTAGATTCGGAGCATCCGGAGATCAATTTGAAGGGCAAAGGCATTGCAAGCTAAACTTTGGGCCAGATTGAGGTGAGTAATGATTTTAAATGATGTTGTGAGGGTATGAAACCCCGGATTGCACATCGTTGTGCTATGTTGAGGTGACGCACACGCTAGATGACGATCGTGGGATCGTACACCGTTGGAGATTGTGACTTAGTCTATCCCAAATGACTATTTTTCTGTATATTTGGTAGCTAATTATTTGATATTATTATACTTTGGGATAAATGCTATATTTGGGCCTCGTGCCAACTATTTTAACCCTTCGGGGATTTTTATTAAACTTGTACTCAGTCATGCTATGTTCTACTATTTTCAAAACTCAGCCATTTTTACTCTTCTTTAACACTTGAAATGATATCCTAAATAATATTTTTAGGTGAGCATCATGTTTTACTATTTTTCTTTCAACTCAACCAGGATCATTAGCTGTCCCTCATAATGAGATTATAACATTAAGAAATAGTTCAGAAAGTACTGGTTAAAACAAGTAACCCAAGTTCATAAGACACTACCATAAATAAAAAGGACAAAAACTTAAAACTACATAGAACATCTCAAATTTTAAACTTGTAGGTCAAAATTTCCACCATACATTTAGCACTTGACCTCCTTCAAGCCGGGTGCAAGGTACAAAAAGGTAGGATCAGTTGCACCATCCTTGTAGTCTGCGAACACCAGGGCACCATTGTCATGCATTCTCTCACCAACAAAGAACTGAAGGTCCTTAAGCTTTGACATAAGGAACTTAGTTTCTGATTCAATGTTCTTTTTAAATGCTTCTTGGGCTTCTCCTTCTACTACTGCCCGAGTGGCTTATGTGATTTTTGACTAAGTAAGGCCGAGGACCTGTGTTGTGAGGATACTTTTGGGTCAGACTGCACGCTGTGGCGGTGATACACTGAGTCTGATTATGTGGCCGAGGGCGTGAGATATGTACGCCACGAGGTGCCTTGTTGATATGAGGCCGAGAGCCTAGAGATGATGCCACGAGATGGCTTGATATTGAGCTTGGGCCGTAAGGGGCCCCTCTAGGAGCCTGCACACCCCCAGTGAGCGGGGATACCTATTGTTATATGAGATATAGCCCGAGGGGCTTTTATCATTTTGAGATATTGCCCGAGGGGCAAATTTGTTGACATTGTGCCTAAGAGGCGATTCTTTATGTGTTTATCTTTCTTAATTGCCTGTCAGTTACCAGTTTAATTGTGTATTTGTGCCCGAGAAGCGGATTTTCAGTGCTTATTTGTTCTAGTTGCTTTACATTCAATTGCTTAACTGTTGAAAAGCCTTTTTTGAAGAAGTTTAAACTAAGCTAAGATGGTTAAAGAGATTTCACAGCTTCATTGCCTTCTTATTGGTTTTATACTTCTTCTATACAGCATGTTGATGCACTTTTCGTGATTTCTTATCACTTAGTCTTTATTTATGATTATTACTCACCAAGTTGGAGTACTCACTTTACTCCCTGCACCTCGTGTGTAGATTCAGGTATTTCTGCACCCGATAGCGGGTATTGGTTGAGCCGAGGTAGAGTTATTGGAGTTTAGCGAGGTAGCTGCCCGACGTCTACAACACTGCTTTTCTCCCTCTTGATGTCATTAAACTTTACCTATTATATTTTTGACCTTAGTAGATGATCGTGACTTGTGACACCCCGATACCGGGCTGTATTCATTTTTGCACTTATTTTATTTCACTAAATCTATACTTGTTGGGTATTTATCCTTATAAATGACTTAAATTGACTTATTAAACTGTTAAAACTAATTTAGGAATTGTGTCGACTGGCTTTGTCTCTACGAGAGGTGCCATCATGACCGGGTCCGATTTGGGGTCGTGACAAGTTGGTATTCAGATCCTAGGTTACATAGGTCTCACGAGTCATGAGGAGGTTTAGTAGAATCTCACAGATCATTATGGAGACGTCTGTATTTATCCTCGAGAGGCTGTAGAGCCTTTAGGAAAACTTCACATTCTTGAATTTTTATCGTGCATCCTTGATTCAACTTGAAATGTAACTCTTTGAATTCATTCCACATGTTCGTATACGGGCATGAGCGCTCAGTATCAGATGTGCATCGATGGCTTGTGATTCCCCGATCGAGGGGCAAGACGTGATTTTTTGTGCGTTGATATTGGTCCAGTCTGGAAGACTTAAGGCAAGGTTTTGCCTATAGCTTGAGCATCGAGGTACTAATTGTGTGAGTACGTGTTTATGAACTTATATGTTTAATAATGTCTCTACTAGTAGAAGTGATGGACGGATGGCTATGCGATAAATATTTTATGACTATGAGATATATTCATATGATTTGGAAGCAACGAGAAGGATCTGGTGGAAGATAGAAGAACTATTAGGTGCTTGATTTCCATCTTGATTTGAGGATAGCCCCAAGTATGGGTGTGTGAAGAAGCTTTTTATATTTCCTAGTTGGGAGTGAAGTAAATTTCATATTGCACTCCGATTTTAGACTCGGGAAGTTTAAGTGGCTGTGTAATATTTATGATGATGGAAGGTGTACAGAAATGTTAGTTTGAGGCAAAGTAGGTGGGTTATCTCCTGCGGATTGTTCTAAAGTTTGCGTAATCCCTTATGTCATTTATTGGAAGATCTCCGTTACTAGGGAAATATATGTTTTATAGTTTGAATTTGGGTTGCTCAAGAGAATAGTCTTGACTACTACGAGATTGAATGCGAGATTTGCAAAAGATACGAAGTACCAGATGGTCAGTGTTCCACGAACTTATGAAGGATTGAGTTTAATCTCACTATGGTATTATTGCAGCAACAAAGTATATGAGTTATGAGTTATTGTGTGTGTTTCTATCTATGGCTTCGAGCCAAGTGGGGAAGTTTGTTATTGATTAGTGGATTGCACGGTTATGTGCTATGTTGGTTCCAGTTTGAGACGTGCTGGTGAATCAGTTATAGTTTGCGAAGATTGAGCCAGAGGATAACTCGAGTAAAAGAACATTTTCGACTAAGGTAAGGTTATATCATGCTTCATAGGCATTTGAGAATCGCGGAATGTCTTGTTGTTGTTGATAAAGAATGCTCGGTGCATTGAAAAGAAATTAGCTTGGTTGCATCAAGGTAAGGTTATATGTTGTAGTGTTAGAAATGCAAATGAGACACAGGATGTTTGGTTCATTTGATTAGTCTAATTGTGATTTGAGTAGAGTGGATGACCCTCGAGAATGGTTCTAATGTATTCAAGATTGTGCATGTAATCATTGGAAATTTTCAAGTGTATGTTTTGGCTAGAAACTGAGGTTTGCATTGGAGGGTGTCAAGACTTGTGTCATTTCTATATCATTATGGGATTCTATATATAAATATTAGAAAGGTAAATGTTCCAGATTTGCAAGAAGTCTCTTCGGGGTAGATATTCTAAACATGGTGCTTTTGCAAACATTTAAGAGATTACTCAGCGGCTTATGAGCCTTAAACGGCGTGGTTTTATGCTTGGGTCTCGTTTGGTAAGTCTAGGTTGAAATTGTGGTGCTACAGCAAGAGGGAATATCAAGTTGAAGGTAAGTCAGAAGGAAACTCGGATAGATGGGATAGCTTGGTAGTAGGTCGGATTGGTATGATAACGATATGATAGGCTCTTTGGATGCTTATGAGGTAATGAGTTATACAAGCGTTTCAAGACAATGCTCTTAGGTTTTAGTGGCCTGCGTAGCCGGGTTGAGTTATAAGGATTCAGTCCTAACGGATTAGTGTGGTGCAAATGGAATTTGAAGAGTTCTTGATGATTTCTACCGTGGTTTGGAGGTGTATATTTTCTACTGTCATGAGGAGCGGGGGATGTATAGTGATTTTCTTCCAGACGGGTTCAATGGTTAGTTGAGTACATGGTTGCTTATGGCTCGGAAGGGATATGAAGTTCTCATGGTTACCCTCAGACGGCATGGTATATGCGGTATGTGGTATAGGCTTGAGATTGCATGTGTAAGGTCTCGGTTCAGTTCTGAAAGGGAGATCATAACATCCTTAAGGGAGATCATAACATCCTTAGGCAGCGACATCTTCGGATATTAGAGAAATTAGCTTCAGATTATTAGGAAATGATATTATTAATTGGTGTGTCTTGACGAGGGTATACGTTTGAAGAAAAAGGCAATGTGATTAAGTTGAGGTAACTTCGGTAGTATTGTGGCACTCTCTTGTTAGATCGACTGCTGATATTCGAGTTTGCTTGGTGGCACAGAAGAATTTTAGAGTATCTCTTGTAAAATGATTGAGTATTAGAGGTTTGGTACAAATTCGGATGGCAAAATTGGGATCATGTATGGTGATTCATGCGCTATATGGAGTTGGAGACAGTGAGCTTTCATATTCAGGCTATGTTGTGGTTGTGGGTCACATGTATCGGCATTGTTTAGTGACTATCGGGGTTTGGAGACTTGAGTGGATATTTTATTGCTCGGTATGTTAAATTTTGGATGTGATATTTGATATAGACTAGTTGTATCAGTGCTGTGTCATTCTGGGCAAATGCGCAAAGGCGGCGATGTTGGCTATGACGGGAATGCCACAGATTGAGCGGCGAGGTTCATCGGATTATGCTCTAGTAGGGTAGTTTTGTATTTCGAAGACCCAGCAGATGGCTGGGAAGGATTGTCTTTCTTAATTGGACTTTCATGATGGATGTCAGTGTAGAGACACCTACCATTGATACAGTTTCGGTGGTGAGGGACTTTTCGGATGTGTTTCTTGTGGTCAAACATGTCATCGGGGAAGGTTGTTGATTTCTTAATTGGACTTTCATGATGGATGTCAGTGTAGAGACACCTATCATTGATACAGTTCTGATGGTGAGGGACTTTTCGGATGTGTTTCTTGTGGTCAGGCATGTCATCGGGGAAGGTTGTTGATTTCGGTATTGATTTGATGCCGGGCACCGTATCATATGGCACCGGCAGAATTAAAGGAGTTGAAGGAGCAGCTTCAGAGTTTCCTTGATAAGGGATTCATTGGCAGGCTAATGTGGATGTGTGTTCTAACTTGAGTCAGCTGGGTTGGCTCCGAGTTGTATTGTTGAGGGATGTGTTGAGTGTCACGCCCCAAAATCCGAGGAGCGGGACCGGCGCTCAACCAAGTAAACCCGACCTAGCAAGCCTGATAGGTCTCATTCTACCCAAACTAAATAGGAGATGGACTCCATTAGTCAAATTCTATAAACATATCATTAACGATTTCCATTTCATTTTCATTAGCAACTTCATTCTCCATTTTAAAGGTATTACAAGTTTTATACATTATTGCCAAACATCAATATTTCTATTTTAAATTCCCATGCCCGACACTACCCACAACCTGTCTATGGAGCCTCTAAATACAATTGAAGAATAATGTGGAAATGGCGGCAACAAGGCTCCGGCTATACCTTACACAAATACCAAAATAGACTCCGGAAGAAAGGCGGCATGAGCCACGCAGGGCCCCGAGAGGAAAGGGGCTCACCAATTCAGTTGACGGGAAGGGAAGGAGTGCTACTGTCGATGGACTAGAGTACCTGCTATAGAACCACCTATAATCATAACACGAATGTAGCACTCCCGGCAAAAGGGACGTCCGTACATTTGTACTCGTATGTATGAACAAACTATTCCCCCAAGTAAACTCAAACCATACAAAAGTAACGAGCAATAATAAAATCAACAATCAAATACACGTGAAAGGAACAATCAAGCCAAACAAGTTTACAATCTCTACTTTTTCCCCTTCAACATTATCACATCAATGATTTCACAATTTTTCTCATATTTTCATTTCAATAGTAATTTCGATCACTTTCCACCCTTATTACCTCGGCCACCCTTATCACCACAACCCACACTTTGTTACTTCGTATTGCGGCGCGCAACCCGATCCCGCCGAAAATCACAATTCACAAACAACAACAACAACAACAATTCACAAGGAACAATAACAACAACAATTCACTAAGAATTTCCATAACCATCAATACCATTTCAATTATATTCCACAGCTCATATGCAATTTATGTCACAACGATAATTGCCCATGACAAGCCATATATGTTATTACTACAGTTGTTTCAATTGTATCAATTACGATTTCTTTCTATCATTTGTTTCCCAGCCCTTACGTCATAAACACATTAGATATAACACACCAAATAGTCATACACCAAACAAAGTGACTTTACAAGGTCAAAGTTAGCCATACATAGCTCGATTAGGCTTTTCTTAAGTTACTACAATATTCCGGAAATTCTAGCAATTCCAATATACTATGATACATAACAAAATTGAACAAAAATTAGAAAGGTATTCATCGTTTCAGCTCATTTGAGCATTATATCAAATACTAGTTGAGCATCTTAATTTCAAATCTCCTTTTTCAAATTTTTCCTTCATTCCCCAACCAAATCTTTACTTATTTATGTTAAACAATCTTCCCACAAACCTAATTTTTACATGCAAGTATACATAATAGTATTACACCCAAGAATCATACCTCAATACCCCATCTCATACCCAAAACTCAAAATTAAAGCCTAATGTATAGAATCTTACCTGTTGGATGAAGAACTTATGATTGGGCTCTTTGATTCTTGAAGGTTGATGCAGGGTTTGGATGATTATGAAGCTAGACCTCTCCTTTCTCTCTCTATATGCTCTCAACTCTCTCAAAAATCAGTAAGAAATGACCCCAAAATAAACCCTAAAGCCTATATATTTAAATGGGGCCGGGTTATAAAAATAGGATAATTAACCCTCCGAAGTTGGGTTTACTATAGCAAAATGGACCGCAAAATAATAATGCTGGCCGCATAAGGAATCTCAAAATCGGCACCCAAAAGTGGGCTACACTGGCCCAGTTTGCGACATAAATGCGACCGCAAAGTCAGAAATGCGACAGGTTTTGCGATCGCAAATTTGACACAGGATCGCATTTTTCAGCCTTTTGTAAATTGATCATAACTTTGCGTAGGAATGTCCAAATGATCAACGGTTTGAAGCATTGGAAACTATACTCTAAGGCCTTTCATTTGATAGGTTATTCATCACATAAAACTATATACATATTTATATATGCTCGTTCAAATTATGGACTAGTGCAAGCTCATTTGGAATTTTAGCCTATTATGAACTTTTTCTAATTTTTCTTAGACTTAGGCCTTTCCTTGGACCCCAAATTACTTACCATAAAACTTATACACATATTTACAAAACCCAAATGATGTACAACATGTTAATAGCACATAAAATATTATAATAAGCCTTCGTGGCAGCACGAAATCCTAGGTTACTGTGCGAAATTTTCCGGGGCCTTACATTCTCCCCCCTCCCCAGGATCGTTTGTTCTCGAATGAGGATTTTGAAAATTAGTTGGTTTAAAAAAAAACATGATATGCAAGGTCCTAAATTTTTCACTAACTCCCCTATATTTTGAAAATTTCGCCAGAGTTTCCTTTGTAATTTGGACATATCTACCTGTTAGAGAGCCCCCGAAACATATTTCCAAGCACCATTGCACAACTCCTATTATCCCTAAAACTGGTATACAATTCATTTTCTCAACACTTGCACATATTCAATCACTTGACACATTTTTGCACATAGTTTGGTCACTTCGATGAGTCCTATACAGTTCAACCAATACACTATACACATTTCAATTAATTGTTACCAATCTATACTACCATTAATCAATAACTTATCACAAGAGTTCTTACAAAACTTTCATTTACCAAAAAGGGTTTGCACATGACTCAAATAATCACAACACACACAATTATTGCAGAACTTGAGGAGTTACAATAGTAAAGCATTTAAGGGAGATATGGGGTGTCTTTGCACCAAATGGAACACAACATCAGTATGTTTAGAGATAAAAGTTTGCACTATCACTACTAGACTTGTTCAAACAGATGGGATATTTTTCTTTCATTTCATCTTTCGCTTCCCATGTGGCTTCCTCAACTCGATAAAGGACCAATTTATATAACATTGACAAGAACCTCAGCATTATAAACACTACTTTATCACGATGATACCTGGGCATGGACTGCACATTTTAAAATCATATCACCTAGAAGGTACCTTTCAAATCAAAACCAACTGCTATGCAATCAAGAGAAAATATTTTATTTCCACAAAACTCTTGGCCTTCAATGGCCTCTTATATCTACAGACTTCAACACATTCACCGGAGCAATTTTGACCCCTAAACTTACTTAACAAGGATAACAAGTAGATATTTCGCATAAGCTACTAAATGTGATATGGGATTCAATCGAATAAACCCGACCGAGCAAGCCTGATAGGTCTCATTCTACCCAAACTAACTCATGAATAAATAGGGGATGGACTCCATTAATCAAATTTTATAAACATATCATTAACGATTTCCATTTTATTATCATTAGCAACTTCATTTTTCATTTTAAAGGTATTACAGGTTTTATACATCATTGTCAAACATCAATATTTCTATTTTAAATTCCCATGCTCGACACTACCCACAACCTGTCTACGGATCCTCTAAATACAATTGAAGAATAATATGGAAATTCTGGCAACAAGGCTCCGGCTATACCTTACACAAATACCAAAATAGACTATGGAAGAAAGGCGACATGAGCCACACAGGGCCCCGAGAGGAAATGGGCTCACCAATTCAGCTGACGAGAAGGGAAGGAGTGCTACTGTTCGTGGACTGGAGTACCTGCTATAGAACCACCTACAATAATAACACGAATGTAGCGCCCCCGGCAAAAGGGACGTTAGTACATTTGAACTGTACTGGTATGTATGAACAAACTTTGCCCCAAGTAAATTCAAACCATACACAAGTGACGAGCAATAATAGAAACAACAATCAAATACACATAAAAGGAACAATCAAGCAAAACAAGTTTACAATCTCTCCTTTCTCCCCTTCAACATTATCACATTAATGATTTCACAATTTTTCTCATATTTTCATTTCAATAGTGATTTTTTCACTTTCCACCCTTATTACCTCGGCCACCATTATCACCACAACCCACACCTTGTTACTTCGTTTTGCGGCACGCAACCCGATCCCACCGAACAATCACAATTCACAAACAACAACAACAACAACAACAACAATTCACAAGGAACAACAACAACAACAATTCACTAATAATATCCATAACCATCAATACCATTTCAATCATATTCCACAACTCATATGCAATTTAAGTCACAATGGTAATTGCCCATGACAAGCCATATATGTTATTACCACAGTTGTTTCGATTGTATCAATTACGATTTCTTTCTATCATTTGTTTCCCAGCTCTTACCTCATAAACACATTCACGCACACATATTTGGTTTGTAGCCAATTACTTGCAATATTATATCGGGAGAATTAACCACGAATACTCAAAGCATACCAATAACAAGGATTTCACAAATAGTCCACATAGATATAGCACACCAAATAGTCGTACACCAAACAAAATGACTTTACAAGGTCAAAGTTAGCCATACATACCTCGATTAGGCTTTTCTTAAGTTACTACAATGTTCTGAAAATTCTACAAATTCAAATCTACTATGAGACATAACAAAATTGAACACAAATTAGAAAGGTATTCATCGTTTCATCTCATTTGAGCATTTTATCAAAAACTAGTTGAGCATCTTAATTTCAAATCTCCTTTTTCAAAGTTTTCCTTCATTCCCCAACTAAATCTTTACTTATTTATGTTAAACAATCTTCCCACAAACCTAATTTGTACATGCAAGTATGCATAATAGTATTACACACAAGAATCATACCTCAATACCCCATCTCAAACCCAAAACTCGAAATTAAAGCCTAATGTATAGAATCTTACCTCTTGGATGAAGAACTTATGATTGAGCTCTTTGATTCTTGAAGGTTGATGCAAGGTTTGGATGATTATGAAGCTAAACCTCTCCTTTTTCTCTCTATATGCTCTCATCTCTCTCTTAAATCAGTAAGAAGTGACCCCAAAATGAACCCTAAAGCCTATATATTTAAATGGGGTCGGGTTATAAAAATAGGAAAATTAACCCTCCGAAGTCGGGTTTGCTATAGCAAAATGGACCGCAAAACAAGAATGCTGGCCGCATAATATATCGCAAAATCGGCGCCCAAAACTGGCCTACACTGGCCCAATTTGCGATAGAAATACGACCGCAAATTCAGAAATGCAACAGGTTTTGCGATCGCAAATTTGACACAGGATCGCATTTTCTAGCCTTTGGCAATTTGATAATAACTTTGCGTAAGAATGTCCAAATGATGAACGGTTTGAAGCATTGGAAAATAAACTCGAAGGCCTTTAATTTTATAGGTTATTCATCACATAAAACCATATACATATTTAGATATGCTCGTTCAAAGTATGGACTAGTGCAAGCTCATTTGGAATTTTAGCCTATTATTAACTTTTTCCAATTTTTCTAAGACTTAGGCCTTTCCTTGGACCCCAAATTACTTACCATAAAAATGATACACATATTTACCAAATCCAATTGATGTACACCATGTTAATAGCACATAAAATATTATAATAAGCCTATGTGGCACCACGAAATCCTAGGTTACTTTGCAAAATTTTCTGGGGCCTTACATTGAGTCTGTTGTTATTGAGAAATTAGTGTCCTGAGGTGATATATGATTTACCTTTCTGTGTTGCGGGGCATTATGATTTGTTGGTTATAGACCCCTACGATTCCAATTGGGTTTGATACTGGAAGTCGAGCGGGAGGAGTACTAGGTATTGCTCGGTGGACGACATATCGGTTATGTCCTTTCGGGCTTGTATGATGTTATATCAATTTATTCGCGATGGTTATGACGATTGAGTTGGTTTTATACATTGTATTGCGTATGGTTGTCGATTTTGAGCATAGTGACTTAAGGTATTTTATGTGGACCCCTGTTTAGATGAGGTCGCGCATTGGAGCAAAGCTATGTGGAGGTATGATCCTGCAGGATAGATTCGTGTGTTCTATTTCTATTATGTGTGATGGGTTCTCATCATTGTGTGTGGTGGTACTGATGATCTTGCGGTACAACTCTTTCATTTGAATCATTTTCATGATTTAGGTATGTTCGGATTGTTGCTTATTGGTGCACGGGTTGCACGAGTTATGGCTTCAGAATGTACTGATGTGTCATGTCACCAGACTAATTTTGTTAGATTAGATGAGATTGTTGGTGTCTTTAATAAATAAAAATGGATTCGATTTCAGCATGTTGGAACGATAATATCTAGGCTCGGCTCAGAAATTTGCTATGGTCTTCGCCAAAGGATAAGTGGCTTCATGAATGGTTGATATGAGAAATGGTTATGGCTTACTTCGTGTTTCATTTGTTATTGGCACTATATGAAAGTGTTGGAATGAGACTTCATTTTTTAAGAGGTCCTCTATCGATATTTGGTTGTTGTGTGCAGCTGCTGTGATTAGAAGTTATCGCTACAAGTGTTTAGTTAGGTGGTATGTCATGTAATTGCACCTGATGGTTGCATATATGGGTTATTACAACTTTTTCGAGCCTATTCAGAGTATAGATGTGAGATTTTGATATTGTGGATGATTTCGGTGGTGGAAATATGGTTCTAAGGTTTATGGGCTAGGATGGATTGTGAAATTTTAGTTATATTGTGTTATCAGACCTATATGAGATAGGGTGATTTGGGATCACCCCCGAGTATATACATGGTAAGGTTATTCAGCGAGTGGTTGGCTTTTGGAACAAACTTTGGGCACGTTCGAGGATGAACTTATGTTTAGGTGGGGGAGGATGTAACGACCCGAACAATTTTTGAGCTTTTGTACTTTGCTCGCCAGTTCTAGGGCATGACTTTCCCCATGCGATGTATTATGACTTATGTAAATCGTTGGTTTGGTTTTTAGGATAATCGGAATGAATTTGGAAGAATAGTTCGCAGTTTGAAGCATGAAATTTGGAAGGTTTGACCAAGTTTTGACTTGTTCATATATGATCTTGGGTTGGAATTTTTATGATTTGGTTAGCTACGTTATGTGATTTTGGACTTAGGAGAGAGATCGGAATGCATTTTGGAAGTCCGCAGAAGGTTTACGCTTGAATTGGCGAAATTGAGATTTTGGCATTTTTTTGGTTGATTGGTGAGATTTTAATATAGGATTCGGAATGGAATTCCGGAAGTTGCAGTAGTTCTGTCGTGTCATTTGTGACTTGTGTGCAAAATTTCAGGTCATTCAGACGTGGTTTGGTTTGGTTTTTGATCAAAAGCTTAATTTGGAAGATCTTGAAATTCTTAAGCTTGAATCTGATGTGATTTTGGTATTTTTATGTTGTATTGAGCGTTCCGAAGGTTGGAAAAAGTTTGAATGAGGATATGGGATGTGTTTTCATGTTTGGTTGAGGTCCCGAGGGCCTCGGGTAAGTTTCGTGTGATCAATCGGACCATTTCATGTTGCTTGGAATTGCAGAAAAACTGCTAAAGTGTTGCAGAGAATTAGACCTTCGTGTTCGCGAGTAGGTCCTTGCATTCGCGAAGAGTTAGCTGGTTAAGTCTGGAATTTTAGCCATCATTTTCGCGAGGAAGGCTCCGCATTCGCGAAGGGCTAGTTTATTGTGCATCGCGTTCGCGAGGGAAGCTCCGTGTTCATGTAGAGGAGATTGGTCAGCTGAGCTTCAGGTCATTTTATTCATCGCATTCCGAGAGAGAGAGTGTGTTCGCGAAGAGTTTTCTGAGGAATCATCGCGTTCATGATGGGCAAGTTGCGATCGCAAAGAGGAAAATTTGGTCAAAGTTGATTTGTGCTTCGCGATCGCGAAGAGGAAAATTTGGTCAAAGTTGATTTGTGCTTCGCGAACGCGAGGCTTTGATCGCGTACACGAAGAAGGATTTTAAGGCCTGGGCAGAATGTTTTAAAGAAGCTATTCCGTGACTTTGAAGATAACTTCCACCATTTTTGGGCGATTTTCAAGATTTGTTTTAAGAGGATTCAAGGGGAAATACTAGGAGGTAAGATTTTCGGACTTAAAACTCGATTCTAATGTGAATTCCACCTAAATAGTCATGGAAATTAAACCAAAAATTGAAGAACTAGGGCTTGAAAACTTTGACTTTTGATTGAGTATTTGAAGGACCATTTGAAGTCGGATTTTAGAACTTTTGATGTGTATGAACTCGTGAGGAGATAAGGAATCTATTGATGTAAAATTATCGAATTCCGAGATGTGGGCCCGGAGGTCGGGTTTTTGTAATTTCGAAATTTATGATGTTTTTTAATATTTTCGAGTGGGCTTCATCCCTTTAGCATATATTAATGGTTACGTTCTGATTTTGGTAGATTCGGAGCATCTGGTGATCAATTCGAAGGGCAAAGGAATTGTTAGCTAAACTTCGAGCCGTATTGAGGTGAGTAACGATTTTAAATGCTGTTCTAAGGGTATGAAACCCCGGATTGCACATCGTTATGCTATGTTGAGGTGACACACACGCTAGATGATGAGCGTGGGGTCATGCACCATTTGGGATTGTGACTTAATCCATCCGGAATGACTATTTTTCTTTATATTTGGTACCTAATTGTTTGATATTATTATACTTTGGGCTAAATGCCATATTTGGGCCCCGTGTTAACTATTTAAATCCTTCGGGGATTTTATTGATATTTTCTTACTGTTTTGACCTTGAACTTGTACTCAACCATGCTATGTTCTACTGTTTTCAAAACTCAGCTATGTTTACTCTGCTTTAACACTTGAAATGATGTCCTAAATAATATTTTGGGCTGAGCATCATGTTTTAATGTTGCCCGAGTGTCTTATGTGATTTTTGACTGAGTAAGACTGAGGACCTGTGTTGTGATGATACTTTTGGGTCGGGTTGCACACCGTAGCGGTGATACACTAAGTCTGATTATGAGGTCGAGGGCCTGAGATATGTACGCCACGAGTTAGCTTGTTGATATGATGCCGAGAGCCTAGAGATGATGCCGCGAGATGGCTTGATATTGCGCTTGGGCCGTAAGGGGCCCCTCCAGGAGTCTGCATAACCCCAGTGAGCACGGGTACCCATTGTGATATGAGATATAGCCTGAGGGGCTGGTATTGTTCTGAGATATTTTCCGAAGGGTGGATTTGTTGACATTGTGCCCGAGGGGTGAACCTTTAGGTGTTTATCTTTCTTAATTGCTTGTCATTTACCTGTTTAATTGTGTATTTGTGCCCGAGGGGTGAATTTTCAGTGCTTATCTGTTCTAGTTGCTTTGCATTCAATTGCTTAACTATTAAATAGCTATTTTTGAAGAAGTTTAAACTGAGCTAAGATGCTTAAAGAGATTTCACAGCTTCATTGCCTTCTATTGATTTTTGTACTGCTTCTATACAACAAGTTGATGCACTTTTCGCTCAGTCTTTATGTATGATTATAACTCACTAAGTTGGAGTACTCACTTTACTCCTTACACCTTGCGTGCAGATTTAGGTATTTCTGTACTCGGTAGTGGGTACTGGTTGAGCAGAGATATAGTCATTGGAGTTTAACGAGGTAGCTGCCCGACGTCCGTAGCACTTCTTTTCTCCCTCTTGATGTCATTAAATTGTACCTAGTATATTTCCAGAATTCCGTTGTATTTTAGACCTTAGTAGATGCTCATGACTTATGACACCCCGATGTCGGGATGTATTCATTTCCGCACTTATTTTATTTCGCTAAATCTATACTTGTTTGGGATTTATCCTTATAAATGGCTTAAATTGACTCGTTAAACTGTTAAAACTAAATTTGGGAATTGTGTCGGCTGGCTTTGTCTTCACGAGAGGCGTCATCACGACCAGGTCCGGTTTGGGGTCGTGACAGGGGGGCAGCGTACCAAAAATACAGAAGCTTCACTGGCTTTGCAATTTGTCCGAACATCTTTCTAAGATTAGGGTATTACTCTAACAGAAAAGAAGCCACGCGAAGCGCACACTCCTCGAAAGATTTAGAAAACTCAAAGATAAGGGGGGTTTCGTAACAGTTTACATAAAGTTCAATCAATATCAAAGTGGTAAAAAATAACATTTAGCACATCAGGCTCAAACACGTAAAAATCAGATAATAAGCGACGCCACGTATAACAATAATTCTAAGCTCGAGTTCTGAACCTTGAATTAGAGATTCTGGATTCTATCCACAGTAGAGTTTCCAGAGTTGTCAAACCTCTTTTTTCCGATGAATAGGGAGTTTTTTCAATTAAAATGATATTAATTAAAATAGAATTATTTATTTAATTTAGAGTCGCCAGTTAGAATAATTTAAGATGTCCCAAGTCACCAGTTTATTTTAAATTCCAAATCGAGAAAATTTGACTCTGTTTAGTCTGTAAAAACCAGAAGAGCGGGTACGGAATTCTGTTAACCCAGGAGAAGGTGTGAGGCGCTCTAGCATTCCGTGATTTTAGCACGGTCGCTCAACTATTAATAATTGGCCTAATTGTCTGATTTATTGCATGCTTTAAAAATATTGTGCATTTTGCCTGACCGCATTTAATAGAGATTTTATTGTCTTTAGGATTTATAAAATTTATTTAAATAAGTTTCGATGTCGCGCACTTATTAGTTTTGTATACATTGCGAATCGCGCCACGTGAAATGCACCCGTAATTCACAATATGTTTATTTTATTATTATTTTGAAGTTGCCATCAAGTCGCCTGGAACGCGCACTTGAGTTGGGATTTACGTATCATAACTATACCACGGAAATCGTACCTATAATCACGATAATTTATTATTAATCATGCCTAAATCAAGCTACGATGTTCTGTGTTAAAACGTGTTTTTAATAATGTTTGGAGATATTTGCGAGAAAGGTCCTGGATTATGGATATGTTTTGGGAGTGTACGGGTGGGCATGCTAATAAATTCATAGGCTGGTGTTAGGCCTTTATTGATTCGAAGATAGTCTTCTCATAGATTGGACTAAAGGTGATATTGATCCAATGCTCAATTCTAAGATTTGTCATTTTAAAAGTGGTTGAAACAAGGCAGAATACATAATCGGGCCGTTAAACTTGACCTTTTTTGTCACTTGAACACTTAAACATAGAGTTGTTCCTATTAGGCCCTTCAACTAAACTACATTTGTGCCAATTAGACACTTTGTAGTGACATAATTGAGTGCGTGAGAAAAGACGTGTGAACATGAGAAAAATATTGTGATTATTATTTTATAATTATTATATTCTAATATATTATTCCACTTAAAGCTAATTTTTACCCTACATTCCATTTCTCTTCTCCTTCCCGTGAACCCATCATTTTTTCTCTTAATTTTTTTTAAAAAAAAGTATAGTGTACATGGATTTGACTGTTCTCATTTGCCATGCTTGTTCTCTTTACACGCTACTGGAATAAAACTTTACAAACTAAAATACACAAGTGGTTGATAGAAGTTGCATTTTGACATTAACAACTTTTAACAAAAATAGTACTTCAACAAAAGAGCAAAGCTGTCAAATACACAAATACAGCTATTTCATAAGTAAAGAAGAAAGCCTTAAAAGCTATCAAATACACAAGTGCAGCTAATTACATATCCATCGTTAATTTTTATAAAAGTTTTTCTCAAATGGTCTACAAAGTGTCTAATTGGCACATATATGGTTTAGTTGAAGGGCCTAATAAGAACGACTCTATGTTTAAGTGTTCAAGTGACAAAAAAGATCAAGTTTAAGGGTCCAATTATGTATTTGGCCTTGAAACAAAGTTATTGTTTTAAGATCATCCATGATTCAAGAGGAAACGACTTGATTATGCTCAATAAGAAAATTAATTTGCTCAAAATGTTGCCAAGAAAACTTGGTCGAAATAAACAAATAGAAGATTGGCTGTCGATTTCGAGAATTGAACTCCAAACAACATTGTGTTTTCAAATTTTTTAAGCAAATCCTAGCTTTGAACTCACAAACACACAAGAATTCAACAGAAAATACATGAAATAGTCCTCCAAATCGCATCATAAACAGGCAGGGTGTTACTCATATCACGTGAATATTTATTTAACTAGCATGCCATGAGTCTCAAAGAAAGAATTCATCATCCAAGAAAGACTAATCATTATTACAGAGTGATATGAACATACCTAATTAAAAATCCTAAATTAATTCTAAATTGTAAAATTAACCTACTTACTATTTAAATAATTATTTAACTTAAAACTAATGAAAGAAATAAATAATTTAAGACTAAAAGCTAAAAATATAATATGACGATGGTATTTTTGTGGTTTTCATTTAATAATGCAACTAATAAACGTAATTAAATCCTAAAAATGCAAATAAAATCTAAAATGCTATGCAATGAAGATTTTGGATATTGTTGGTATATTCTTATCTATATTATTATAAAAGTGAGAACCTCTTAGTTAAAAAGTTATCTATATTATTATAAAAGTAAGAACCCCTTAGTTAAAAAGTTAAATTATTTAAATACCCTTTTAAATAACCTAAATATTCCTACTTATAATTTTATTTTATTTTTAAAAAGATCTCATCTGAAGAGGTGTTTCGAAAAGGTGCCAGGTATCATTTAAGAATGACTTTGGCTTTTTAAAAAAAAACAAAGGAAAAAACTGAAAACTGCTGAAAATTTGACAAAAGCATAAATGTAGTATATTGTATAGGCAGAATGGCCTAAATGGAACCTGTACTTATACCACTTTATCATGCCGGTCCTCAAACTTACATATTTGCCAATTGAACACTTATACTCATTCAAAACGTGAATAATAAACATTTATCTAATGTGGCTTATCCTATGTGTCATATGTGGCTTCAGTGCGTGATTCACACGCCTCTAAGGGGCGTGAAGACAGTTAAAAAAGCCCTAGCGCTAATAATTTAGTCTATTTAACAACCATCTTCTTCTTTCTACCTTATTCTCCATTGTTGAACATCAATAAAGCTAATTTCTATCCAAATCTATTGCCTTCTTCTTTGTTTGTTAGCTTCAACAGTAAAAGATAGACTTTTATTTTCCTATAATTCTTCGTTGAAGAACTGTCTGTTAAGTAGGAGAACAAGAATGATGGCCAATATCCTAAGACATAATCATTCCCAAATTGCATCCATCAATGCCCTTCTTTTGTATCCTACAAACAGATATTCCAAATATAAAATAGCTTTACAAACAAAATAAAAAATATAGCAAAAGAAAACTTAGGAGTTATTAATGGTGCTTTAACAACATGGTACAACACAAAAAAAATTGTGACACTAGTTCGCCGCTGATAATTGTCACTTCAACAGCTACTGAAAGAAAGGAGTGAGTTCAGTTTTCTAAACAAAAAGACTGCTTATTCTGTGATAACGATGGTGTTTGGTTAACTTCTGCAAAAGGCCCATAAATAGAGGGAAATGAAGAACAATAAAGACTAAAAATGAAGAACAAATGAAGAAACTTACCCCACAAACTTCGATAACAACTGTACAGATGAAAATCCCGGCAACAACGATAGAGAAGAGAGGAGAGA
>MU724464.1:44198-63261 GCA_026770625.1 Nicotiana glauca | reverse complement strand
GGGGGGGGGGGGGGATGTAAATAATCCTTTGCCGATTTTTTTAATCCTATTTGGCCATTATATGTGACTTGGAGCCTATGTGATTTTATTTTATTGGCGTGGCGTCCTACGTGTAGGCGACTGTCATACATGCACTGGCAGCCTCCTTGGATAAACGTTTATTATTCATGTTTTGAATGAGTATAAGTGTTCAATTGGCAAATATATAAGTTTGGAGACCGGCATGACAAAATGGTATAAGTACAGGTGCCATTTAGGCCATTCTTCCTATAGCGTATAAGGCCGAAGAGAGGACGCACCACTTCACCTTCTTAATTTCCAGATTTCATATTTTCCAAAGTTTTTGAAGCGGTACAAACATGCGGTTAAAGACCAATAATGAAGGCTAAATTCATTTGCAAGTCTGAGTATTATTCTAACCAAAGAAATAAGTAAAAATAGCACGGGCTAGCAAGTTTTCGAATTGATCATTTAAAAATAGCCGGTATTTACCAAGTCATTAAAAAATAATCACTATTTTACTGCAGCAGAGGCCGGTCCAGCATAATATACTAGAGTTCGGTGCACCTGTGTATGAACTTCTAGCATATTATGCTGGACCAATATACTGGAGTTCCACCAAAGTCCAGTATTGCTGAAGTATTTTCTGAATTTTGAACAGTATTTTCGTTCAAATTTATCTTTACATGAAAAGTGGCTAAATTTTGACGACTTTTGAAACTATATTTTTGAATGACCACTTGTAAATCTGACTATTTTTTTTTTCTCCCAAGAAATAATGGTCTTACAAGATTATGGTATTCTTTGAGGCTTAAAGGTTTTGAAAATCATATTGTGTCTGTACAACATGATAAATGGCATAGAAATTCAAAATTAAGGATGAATAATTTTTTGAAGAAAACGAAGTCAACAAGCATGTGTGTACAGTAATATCTTTAATTTAGGTTTTTGTTTTTTTTTCTTTTCACTCTTTGATCTTTTGACTTTTTCTCTTAAAAATATGGAGATAAGAAAGCAAATAAATGGAGGAATTCAGCACACATCAAATATTTTTCTTCGATTGGTAAATTAATATCCTCCCTATAAACGGTGCAAATTCTTCTCTCTTTTTGCATGTTAGTAGCTTTGCATTATTATTATTATTAGTATTTTTCGATTCGTGACAATGAAACTCTTATTTTCGTGTTCCTTACATATATATTGGTTTGTTTAGTATCAATTACCATAATATTAAGTTTTTGGTTTATTTTCTTATGTTTATTTTGGAGATTAAAAAAGAGAAACTATAATGATTTATGTGGGGTATATTTTTCATGCATTTGTTAAAGATCAAAATTATCATTTTGTATTAAATATATTTACGAATAAAATATACAAATTATAAAAGGCAATATGAAAAGTTACGAACTTTAGAAAGATATGCCCGATTTTCATCGTTTTTTAAGGATAAAGACGTGATAAAATACCTTAATTATTAGTATGTAGTATATTTTTAGTAGGAAATTCTTACTATAGGAGAGTTTTTGAAAATATACTTGTTTATTATTCTACAAACAACATGTACTTTATTAAAATACAAAATTATGTTATTACAAAGAGAGGAACTGAATGTATAGTTTTACGAAGGTACCTATAAGTGACTGAAATTTAGAATATATGAGTAATCCTCAATTAAAGAAATCACAATAAAGTTTTAAAAATAAGTTAAATGTGAATTGATTAGTGTATTTTTGTAATATATTTCTCTTAAAAAAATATCTTTAGAAAATATAAACACTTAAAATATTTTTTGCATCGAACTATTTTTAATAAGTCCAAATTAGTTGAAAGAATAAACTCTAATATGATATTAACATGTTTTTTATATTTTCATAGCTTCTCGGCTAATATTAACACAGTCCTTTTAAAAATCATCAATGGGAAGAAATTAATAACAATTATAGACTCTTACCTCCATAAAATAAATTTATTCAAATGCATGGGTGTGTGTTTCGATAGAGAAAGAAAACTCTCCTCAAAATGTAAAAAGAGTAGACTAATCAAGATGTAGTAGTTAGATCATATTTTGAAATACTGTTTTATTCTTCAATATATTGGAAATAAGTTCTTATTAAACTAAAAAGGGGGCAATTTGTATTTTATGCATTTTGCTTGTTAAAAAAAAAAAAGGAGACATATTTCAATTTAGCTGACCATTTGTGTATTTATGAATAAATATTTTTTCAACATAATTCATACAAAAACTTGAACAATTCTAAGTTGAATATATCGATTGAGATTTGAGATGATTGAAGACATATCTGATAGAGTTTTTTCCTTTATTAGGCCGGATAAATAAGAAACAACAATTATCATTTTCTTGTGCTTATATGCTTTTGTTTCTAACTTTTACTTTATAATTCATATAAAACTTTCAATATTATATATTTTTATATATATATATATATATATGTGTGTGTGTGTGTGTGTGTGATTGTTTAAAAATATACTTATTAAGATAGAGTACATGCGCAACGCGTGTGCTGAGAAATTAGTAATTTTAAATATGCAACTAAATGCAAAACAAAATTAACAAGAAATTCCTAGAAATTCTATGAAAAATTTAAAAAATGAGAAAAAATCTATTTTTGTGAATTTTATAGGAGTAATCAACAATAACAACAACAACAACAATTCAGTGTGGTCCCACAAGTGGGCTCTGGTGAGGGTAGGATGTACGCAGCCTTATCCCTACCCTGAAAAGGCAGAGAGACTGTTTCCGATTGACCATCGGCTATAGAATGTGAGAGCCCTGGTAGCAAGTAATAGCAAAACAATAATTAGAAAACTAAATCGGGGATAGCAACATGTAATATGAAAGGGGTAATGATAACAAGTAGCAACAATTACGTGCTCACAACTGAGATCAAGATATTAGCCTTATAATCCTATTAGTTTTAGGACATACTACTACACGTTAGGAATCCTACATGATTAGCTTTAGGAATCCTATTAGTATTATTACTTTCCGGCTATCTAATTCATATAAAATTGAGCAGTTAAATATCTTTAATTATGTAATCCTATTACTTTTAGGATATACTTCATAAAAATTTCTATTACTAATTTAATTTAAAATGTATTATAATGTCCTATTACTAAATTAATTTGAGGATGTATTATAATGTCCAAATCCGTTGTCACGATCCAAAACTGACCCGATCGTGATAACGCCTATCGTGAAACTAGGTCAGCCGACACAAACCCCAAAACCAACCAGACATTTATAATAAGTCATTTAAAGACATTAATTAGCTAAAATTCCATAATATAAGTTAAAATAAACAGTGCGGAAACATAACACAGCCCGACACCGAGGTGTCACCGGTCATGAGCAACTACAACTCATCTCGGAATAAGAAACGACAACATAGTTTGAAAAAACAAATGCTAATACAAAGCTGAATAAGATAGGAAGGAGAAGCACTGTGCTGTGAACGCCAAACAGCTACCTAATCAACTACAAAGACCTGCTGGAAGGTTGATAAACACTCGCTATCACGACTTGAGACTCCTGGATCTGCACACAAGGTGAAGGGAGTAATGTGAGTATGCCAACTCAGTAAGTAATAAAAATAAAGGTATTTAAGCAGTAAGAAAACACATAAACCACGTCATAACGCTACAACCAAATAGTATAAGTCCAGAAGAACATAGTAAAGCAGTAAAACTCGTAAAAACACCTCAGTTCAGTAAAACCTTTTAAAATATCATTCAATAGTTTCAAACGAGTGATGAAAACAGAGAGTAAAAGGATAGAAACATAACATCCCCTTGGGAAAAACATGCACCATAATTGCCCCTCGGGCAAAATATCAATAGACCTAGCCCCTCGGGCTACCTCACAATCACTCGTAACCAGCCCCTCGAGCATAACATGGAACAACAACAGCCCCTCGGGCAATATCATATCTCATATTGGGTACTCGCTCTCACTGGGGGTGTTCAGACTTTGGAGGGACTCTTAAAGCCCAAGAGCTATCACAAGCCATTTTGTGGTATAACAAATCAGGCCCTTAGCCTCTCATATATTACAAATCAGTACACATGCTGCGGCTCAGCCCGATCCCATAATAACCCTCACAATGCAGGCCCTCGGCCGCGCTCACTCAGAATCCTCTCAAGCCACTCGGGCAATAGTAAAACATAATGCATCAGCCCAAAATATCATTTAAAATATCAAATCGGAGTAAATACGGTTGAGTTATGAAAACAGTAGAAAACAGCATGACTAAGTACAAATATGAAGTCAAATTAATGAGGAATAGCAGTAAAAATTTCCTAAGGGTCCAAAACAGTTGGCACGAGGCCCAAATATGGCATTCAACCCAAAACATGGTAATAATTTCCAAAACACAATGATATCAAATAGGTTTTAATCAAATACACGACTTAACACTCGAACGGGAAAGACCAAGTCACAATCCCCAACGGTGCACGACCTCACGCTCATCATCTAGCGGGTGTGTCACCTCAAAGTAGCAAAACGATATGAAATCTGGGGTTTCATATCCTAAGGACAACATTTACAATCATTACTTACCTCAATCCGGTCCAAACTCTAGCTCGCGATGCCTTTGCCTCCCGACTCGGCCTCCGAATACTCCAAATCTAACCAAAATCAGATTTATACCATCAAAATATGCTTTGGGAACAAAGTCCTTTCGAAAATAACCAATTTCCATCAAAAATACCGAAATATGCCAAACTCGATCCGTGGGACCAAGTTTCGGATTTTGATAAAAATCACAAAACTATAATCCTTACACTCTCACGAGTTCATACATATCAAATACATCAAAATTCGACCACAAACGACCTTTCAAATCCTTAAATCAATTTCTCCAATTTCAAGCCCTAATTCCCCGATTTTAGGCTTTAAATCCCACTAGTTTCATGTCTAATTAGGTAGAAATCACCATAGAATCGAGTTTTGAGTTCAAAAATCTTACCTCCAAGTGTTTCCCTTCGATTCCTTCTTCAATCCTTCTCCAAAAAGCTTCAAAATAGCTCTACAATGGTGGAAATAGACCAAAAATCACGAAGGCCACTATTTAAACATTCTGCCCAGGGAAAAATTTCTTTTTCGCGAACGCGGTCAAAGCCTCGCATTCATAAAGCACAAAATTACATTGACCAACTAATCCTCTTATACGAACGCAACTTCCATATTGCGAACACGAAGCTTCAGCTCCCCAGGCCTTCACGAATGCGACACACCAACGCGAACGTGAAGAACAAACTACTGGGGCCCCCAGCAGCTCCAATTACTCTACGGGAACATGGGACCTAGATCGCGTTCGCGATGCACACTCAGCCTCGCCCTTCATGAACGCGGGACCGACATCACGAACGCGAAGGGTAGTTGTCCTGTCTCACTTCACTTCTCTTCGTGAACGCGAGGACCCTCTCGCGAACGCAAAGAGCAAAACTCTACAACATAGAATTGAAGAAATCTGCAACTTTCAAAATAAGAATTTGATCCGCTTAACCACACGAAACTCACCTGAGTCCCTCGAGACCCCAACCAAACATGACAACACATCCATTCAAACTTATTCCAACCTTCGGAGCGCCTAAAATAACATCTAAACATCAAATCATCATCGGATTCAAGCCTAAGAAATTCCAAAACTCCCAAATTCCGCTTCCGATCAAAAGTCTATCAAACCTCGTCCGAATGACTTGAAATTTTGCACACACGTCCCAAATGACACAACGAACCTGCTCCAATTTCTGGAATTCCATTCCGATCCCAATATTAAAATTTCCACTACCAACCGGAAAATACCAAAATTCTAATTTCGCCAATTCAATCCTAAATCTACCCCGGACCTCCAAAACACATTCCGATAATGCTCCTAAGTCCCAAATCACCTCCCGATGCTTTCTAAATCATAAACACCAAATTCCGAGATCCTTTACTCTCAAGTCAACTTCCGATTGACTTTTCCAACTAAAAGGCCAACTTAAGAGACTAAGTATCTCAATTCTCTACAAAATCACTTTGAACCTAAACTAACCAAAACGATGCGATAAAATACAGCTGAACAACATATAAAGAAGCAGAAATGGGGGAAACGGAGCGGTAACTTATGAAACGACCGGCCGGGTCGTTACATCCTCCCTCTTTTAAACAAACGTTCGTCCTCTAGCGAGTCAAGAAACATACCTGAAGCCTCAAATAGGCGAGGATACCTGCTCCGCATCTCCCGCTCGGTCACCCAGGTAGCCTCCTTTCTGGGCCGACCTCTCCACTGCACTTTTGTGAGCACGTGATTTTTTTCCTAAGCTAATTATTCCCAAAAATTCAAACAAAATATTTTCTTATTATCTTACAATTTTTGTGTTATTTTCTGTTAATCGTTTGCATTTTATTTGTGCATTTTAATTCATATGAAAAATACAAAATACGTTTGGCGTCTGTTTGGGATTTAATTTTATATTTTTAGTATTAGTTAGCAGTTAAAATTGGTTACATATAAAGAGATGACAAAAATGGTTGTTTGCATTTTTACTTTTAATTTGTAGAATTTGTTTTAAATTTTTGTTTTAAAATTAGGAATTACTTAATTTTGGGAATTAAATAAATATCATATTAGAGTCAAGTGGATCTTTGATTTTATTCTCTATCATTTTTAACAAAATTAAAATATATAAAAAAATAAGAAAAAAGAGAAAAGAAATACAAAAATTGATAACGAAATAAAAGGAAAACAATTAACAAAAAATTGGTCTTAATTGGAGACCAAATTTGGGCCAAAATCGATCAGCCCAATGAAATACCCCAATCCAGGCTCAATTGCCACCCCAACCCGGTCCGCCCTGTTACTCACCAAAACGACGACGTTTTGGCGTCCTGCAATCTCAACCATCCGTTCACTCTAATCCAACTGCCCAACTTCAATTTCAGACAATTAATAAAAGTGTCTGAATTTTTCAATAACCCTAAACACATAAGTCGCCTTCCTCGTATCTCCTCTCTGTATTTCGCCGGAGCTGGAGCCGCCGGCGAACGCCACCACCTCCAAACCACCCCAAAATTACACCACCGGTTCTCCTTGTTCCCCTCTTTCCAACCCTGCCCTTAGTTTCCCTCGAATCAACGCTGAACCCTTCGAATAACGATTTAAAGTTTTTCGGCCACGACATCACTTGTCCCAAATTAACCCAAAATCACACCATAGGTTCTCTTCACCACCCTCTGCACAAATCCTCAATCAGTTTCCTTCGAATTATCTCCAGGCATCTCGACTTTTGAGTTGAATTTGGCCGAAAACCCTAAATTCTCTAAATCGCCCAAGTTTGGTACTGCATGGTCTTTTCTCATCCCTCGTGATGAATTCAAGATTATGGGCACTCGAATCTCAGTGGAATCAGTCAAACTTTTGAGTTTGGAACCCGCCAGTGAGTTTTTTTTGGTTATTTTATTTTTGTTCTTGGTTTGGTCAAATTGCCCTCTTGTCTGTTAATTTTAGTTTTTTTTAGTTGGTTCCTGGAATTATTAATCGATTTCATTCCCTCAAGATTAATTTCGTGATTAGTTGATGCTGATTAGCTTGTTATCATGTTTATGTTTGTGGGTGTGAGTTTCTTTCCAGCCATATCATTCTAGCTCTTCCAAACTTTGATTAGTATATATTCTCTGTTAATTAGTTTATTAGCGTGGATTTAAATTGATTATTGTTTAGTCATGTTTAGTCAGTCTTGGTTGATTAGTTTAATCTTAGTTGTCAATTTAGTTCGAATTAGGATTAGTTTTCAATGTATTGATAAGTCAGGGATTAGGGGTTGGTTTGGTTATAGTTGTAGCTTTAGTTTAATTCCAGGGGCAATTGGGGAAATTCAGGGCATGGAATCTAGCTAGAATTTCCTAGAAGCTTCTAGGTGTGGGTGTTAAGGTACTTTCAGTTAAAATAAAAGGTGTAACTTCAGTCACAAGGCCAGAAATAAGGGACTAAACTGAAAATTAAATAAGGACTTAAAAAGAAGGCTAAAAATCTGTGGAGCTCACTTTGTGCCTATAAAAGGTATGCATTTTGCCTTGTTGAGGGGTCTTTTTTTCAGCTCAAAATTCCTCCCAAAACTCCCTCTCTTTGATTTTTAGATCTTAGCATTGCTTCAAATCTTCAGAGATCATAAAAAAAATAGCAAAAAGCTGAAAAATCACAAAAAATCTACTGTTCCATTGAAATTGAAAGTTGATTTCAGCTTCTGTTTACTGATTCACATTCTGCAGTTACTATCCTTGCTTGTTGAAGTGTAGAGGTTTATTTTGAGTTGAAATTAGTGTTCTAAGTCTAGTTTAGGTGTTTTGCTGGCTGTCTATGCATTGGTGTTCATTTCTGGGTTGGTTTGCTGCTGTGTGGAGTTGATCTGTGGGTTTTCTATTTGGTTTGAACATTTCTGGGTTGTTTGATCTTATATCTAGGCTGATGTTGATTCCTTCATGCCTATTACTGCTGTTTGAACTGCTGAATATCAGTTTGATTACCTGCTGCTGATCTCTTCTCTTCCTTTTCTATTCTGCTTCCAGGTATTCATCTCCACTTTGAGTGATGTATAGATTCAAATTGAATGAAGCCTAATTGAGGAGAATTTGAAGTGCAAATATTCACTATTGCTTTAGCTCCCCTCCCTATATTCATTCTGGATGTTTAAATCATGTTATATTGAACAAGTGGAACTTGTTTGTTTAAATTGGTATAATATGGACTGTAAATTTATAGCACATGATCTGAAATAATGGGACTATCGTATAACAAAATTGTCGAGTTGAGTCGAGTGTATCTTAGATTCGTATGAATTTGTTTTATTTCGTTGGTGTTATCTCAACCCAATATGAAATTCAAAATAGGTATCAATCAAGTACAAATCTGATTAAGTATTATGTCATAACTTTGTTAATTAGCTAGCACATCCAGGTAGTAGTAGTAGAGGTTATTAGAGCTAATGAATACGTGATTAAGCTATGTTTGTGATAACCTCCGTATAATTTGATTTCTGTGTGCATCGCAGTAGCCCCAAAACGTGGAAAAGTCAAAAAGGCTTAGGATTGAACTGGTTTTAGTTTAATAGTCCATTGTTGGACCGTGTGGGCCGCGATGGCTTATACAGATGGCCCAGACCTCATGCATGTAGCAAACATGTCAAGGCAGTTTGGCCCAGCTCATTTTTGGACAAATATTGAGGTCTCAACACCTTTAAAGGCTTGGTTTAATTGAAAATCACAAGTTCAAAAGCACTGGGTCTTAAATAAGGTTCACTAATTAGGACCTCTGTTTTGTTATTGGAAAAAAAAGTATATATAGAAAATCATAGTTACTTTTAGGCTTGTCCTTTAAAAAGTAAATGAGACGAACCTCGCCAAATAAAACTACAAATTGCGGGGCCCTCAATAAATGTTGTATTAATTTTTAGACTTCGGGATAGGCCGTTTAGCGAATTTCATGGCCTTCCCCAAAGATAAAAACGCATTAGTCTCTTTAGGCGCGCACTTTAATAAAATTACCTTCCTAAAATTCGGGTGCTCATTTATATGACCCAAATTCAAATCTCAACGGAGTCGAAATATGTCAACAACCACGGGTGCATTTATGTGACGTGGTTCAAAACGCGTTTTCACGACGTTGTAATTCTTATTAAAATAATAATAAAAGCGGTTTACGAATAAAAAGCACATAAGCTAGAATATGTTTTGAAATCAGATAAAATCAAATACAACAGTTGAGCGACCGTGCTAGAACCACGGAACTCGGGAATGCCTAACACCTTCTCTCGGGTTAACAGAATTTCTTACTCGGATTTCTGGTTCGTGGACTGTTAATAGAGTCATATTTTCCTCGGTTCAGGATTCAACCGGTGACTTGGGACACCATTAATCTCCCAAGTGGCGACTCTGAATAAATAATAATAAATCTCGTTTCGATTGTCTTTTAAGTGGAAAAACTCCTTTACGCCCTTGCGGGTGTAGTAAGAAAAAGGAGGTGTGACAACTTTCATTGAAGCTATATCATTTGACCTCAACTTTCGAACCTGACGCTCCAAAATAGCTACTGACTCCACATCATTAGTCAAATCACTGTCTAACTGGACCATGCTGAAATCCAAAACATGAGACGGATCTCCAATATACTTTTGGAGCATTAGAAATATGAAATACTGGATGCACACTTGATAAGTTGGGTGGAAAGGCAAGCTCATAAGCCACCTTCCCAATTGTAATGACATGACCAGTCGTTTTGAGCTCTAGCACATCGTTCAGTAGTTTGGGGCCATGAACAGCTCCATTTCAGGTATTATGATTTGTACACATGGTCAGAATTATATTTCAAGAAGTTTGGAGTGAATTTGCAAAGAGAATTCTCATTTAGGAAGCTTTAAGTTGAAAGAATTGACTAATATTGGATTTATGAGTAAATGGCCTCAGAATTAGGATTTGAAGGTTCCAACAGATTCATATGATGATTTTGGACTTGGGCGTATGTACGGATCAGCTTTTAGAAGGCCCGGGAACATTTCGACACATATGTGGAAGTTAGCATTTTTTGAAGAATTTCATAAGTTTGGATGGAAGTGCATTTCATTGTTATCAATATCCGTTTGGGATTTCAAGTCTGGAAATAGCTTCGTATGGTGATTATGGTGTTGGGAGCGCGATCAGAAGTGAATTCGGAGGTCTGTGGGTCATTTTGGAGTCATTTGATTAAATATAGAAATTTTGAAGGTTTTTAAGGAGTTTGAACGGAAGTGGACTTTTTGATATCGGGTTCGGAATCCAATTCCTCAAGTTGGAGTAGGTCTGTAATATCGAATGTGACTTGTGTGCAAAATTTGAGATCAATCGGATGTGATTTGATAGGTTTCGACATCGAATGTAGAAGTTTGAAGTTCTAAAGTTCATTAAGCTTAAATTGTGTTGAGATTCACGATTTCAATATTGTGTGATGTGATTTGAGGCCTCGATCAGGTATGTGTTATGTTATGGGACTAATTTGTGTGATTGGACGGGGCCTCGGGGGCCTCGGGGGCCTCGGGTGTATTTTGGGGTGGTTTCGGATCATTTTGGGCTGTTTTGCAATAGCTGATGCGGGTTTTTGGTATTTTTCTTCACGTTCGCGAGGCTCCTCTCGCGGAGGATTTGGCTTCAATGACTCTGTGCTTCACGTTCGCGAAGAGATCATCGCGTTTGCGAAGAAGGAAATCTCTGTTGCGGAGGTCTGACTTCGGAGGCTTATATCTTGCAATCTATAAGGAATTTGGAGTTGAATTAAAAATAAAAGTTGTAGCTCTTTGTGTCTACTATACACAAAATTAAACCATGTAGCATTTGGATTTTTGTATAAAAAGTTATATCTAGTACACCACAGGCTGTCTGGAAAGATGAAGAAGAAATTTGTGTTGCACAGGGCTGACTTTGGTAGCTTATATCTCAAATATATAAGGAATTGGGAGATGACCAAACATGAAAGTTATAGATATTGGTGTCTAGTTTTCAAAACATTAAACCATTTGGCGTTTGGAGTTTTATACAAAAAGTTATGACCATTATACTAGAAGTTATCGGAGAAAAGATGGAAAATAGTTTTTGGGAATTTTCTTTTTCGTGAACACGATGGGGGTCTTGCGAACGCGAAGAAGAGCCGTCTGGGCAGTGTATAACTGTAAAGAAATGGGTTTGGCTCATTTCATCTCATTTCCTCCATGGGAGCCGACCTAGGAGAGATTTTGGAGCTCCATTTTCATCATCCATGTCAAGGTAACTGATTCTTACCTATTGTAAGTTAATTGCTTGGATTATATCTAGATTTTAACATGGAAAATCATGTAAATTAGTAGAAATTTTGGCATTTAGAATAAAACCTAGGAAATTTGTATTCTTAGAGTTTAACCACAATTTTGGACATGAAATTGAGAGCCAATTATATATTTGAGTACGTGAGGTTGTGGGAAAACTTTATCTTTGAAAATTTTCGAAATTCGGGCATGAGGGCCCGAGGGCGTTTCAACTTTTTGATTGGGGTTAGGGATTTCTATAAATTAGATTATTATGAGTAATTGATCATGTATTAATGGTTTACATAATTATTGGCTAGTTTTGGAATGTTGTGCATCAATTTGAGTCTTCGGAAAGGCGTGAAATGCCGGTTATGGAACTTCGGAGCGAGATGAGTCTCCTTTCTAACCTTGTAAAAGGGAATTGTCCCCATAGGTGAGTTAATTGGTTATGTGCTCCTATTTGTGGGGGCTGCGTACACAGGAGGTGACGAGAGTCCGTGCGTAGCTACTATTATGCTTAAGTCCGGGTAGTTTAGGGCCAAAAGCATGCATACTTGTGATACTTGCAACCTTGTTGGCGAACTTAAAAAAAATGGTTAAAATATATCGAACGTGTGAATGAATTTCTAAAAGGCTAGATATCATTTCTTGACTTTTAAAAAAGGAACTTGTCATTTCTTGAATATTTGCTCATTGATGAATTATTGATTTGATTGTTTGAATGTGTTTATCTATTGTGGAACGGGCCAAACGCCTTGGCAGATCAAATAGATGCATCTATGGTTTGCGCCGTTCGACCCTCGACAATGCGCAATTTAAATATTATTGGATCGGGTCGTACGTGCTCAGCATAATTTGCGCATGCTTGTATTGTTTTCCTTGGGATTTATAGATGTTGATATTTGCTCTCCTGACTTGAGATAAATGTATAATGATGAAAAAAATGAATTTGGAAATATCCTATTAATGAAAGAATTGCTTACCTGCTTCATTCTATTGAGTTACAGTCATCTTTATGAAAATCCACGATTTACTACGTTGTTGGTATATTATTATTGGACCACTAGCAAGTGTCAAAGTCGGCCTCTCGTATCTACTTATTCGAGATTAGACAGGATACTTGATGAGTACGCGTTGTTTTCGTACTCATGCTACACTTTTTGTGCATTTTTGTTGCACAGGCACATGCATCTCTAGTGGCCTAGTGGGCGTAGCAGCATGATTGATACAAAGACTTAGGTGAGCTGCACTTCTCAAGACGACCTGCAGCCAACAGAGTCTCTTTCAGATTATTAAATTTACTTTCTGTCCAGTTTATATTCCGGAAGGTTGTTGTATTATATTACTTGCTAGAGATAGATCATGCACTTGTGACACCGAGTTCGGGGATATCTTTAGGATTATTCAGTATTTTAATATTGTTAACGGTATCATTATCTATTCAGTTAAATTAATTATTTATTGTTTAATGTTTAAAAGAAATGATTTCAAAAATATCAAAACAAGAAATTACTAGTTATTCGGTGTTGGCTTGCCTGACAGCAATGTCCGATGCCATCACGACCCTTAGTGGATTTTGGGTCGTGACACCAATCCTCCGAAGCACCTCAAAAGGCCCAATGAACTGAGGACTCAATTTACCCTTCTTTCCAAATCTTAACACCCTTCATGGGTGAAACCTTCAATAGAACCTTCTCCCCAACCATGTAGGACATATCACGAACCTTCCTATACCATAACTCTTTTGTCTCGACTGCGCTGTACAAATCCGCTCCTAAATCACCTTCACCTTTTCCAAATCATCCTGCACCAAGTCTATACCCAATAGCTTAGCCTCACCCGACTTAAACCAACCAACTGGAGATCTACATCGTCTCCCATACAAAGACTCATATGGAGCCATCTGAATACTCGACTGATAACTGTTATTATAAGAAAACTCCACGAGCGGTAGAAACTGATCCCATGACCCTCCGAAATTAATGCACAAACGCGCAACATGTCCTCCAATATCTGAATAGTGCGCTCGGACTGAACGTCCATCTGAGGGTGAAAAGTTGTGCTCAGATCAACCTCAGTACCCAACTCTCCCTGCAAGGCTCTCCAAAACTGCAAAGTAAACTGAGTACCTCTATCTGAAATGATGGAAACTGGGATACCATGCAAACGAACAATTTCTTGGATATAGATCTTTTGCCAACCGCTCTGAAGAATAGGTAGTACATAGATGAATAAATTGCGTGGACTTGGTCAGCCGATCAATAATCACCCAAATAGCATCGAACGTCTTCAAAGTCTGTGGGAGTCCAACTACAAAGTCCATGGTGATCCACTCCAACTTCCACTCTAGAATATCTGTCTGCTGAAGCAAGCCGCCCAGTCTCTGATGCTCATATTTCACCTGCTGACAATTGAGATACCGAGCTACAAATCCCACAATGTCCTTCTTCATTCTTATTCACCAATAATGTTGTCTCAGATCCTAATACATCTTCGAGGCACCCGGATGGATGGAATACCACGAGTTATGGGCCTCCTCCAGAATCAACTCTCGAAGATCGTCTACATTGGGCACGCATATCCGGTCCTGCATCCTCAATACTCCATCATCACCAATAGTCACATCTCTCGCATCGTCGTGCTGAACTCTATCCTTAAGGACAATCAAATGAGTATCATCATACTAGCATTCTCTAATGCGATCAAATAAAGAAGGCCGAAAAACCATACAAGCTAAGACTCGACTGGGCTCTGAAATATCAAACCTCACAAACCGATTGGCCAAGGCCTGAACATCAAGTGCAAGAGATCTCTCCCCAGCAGGAATAAATGCAAGACTACCCATACTTATCGCCTTCCCACTCAAAGCATCAGGCACTATATCGACCTTCCCCGGATGGTACAAGATAGTAATATCTTAGTCTTTTAGCAGCTCCAACAATCTCCGCCGCCTCAAATTGAGATCCTTCTGCTTGAACAAGTGTTGGAGGCTAGGATGATCAGTAAACACCTCACAAGACACACCATAAAGATAATACCTCTAAATCTTCAACGCGTGAAAAATGACAGCCAACTCCAAATCATGAACGGGGTAGTTCTTCTCATGGGACTTCAACTGATGAGAAGCATAAGGAATAACTCTACCCTCCTGCATCAACACACACCCAATACCCACTCTCGAAGCATCACAATACACTATATATGAACCTGAAGCTGATGGCAAAACTAACAATGGAGTTGTGGTCAAGGCAGTCTTGAGCTTCTGAAAGCTCTCCTCACACTCACCCGACCACCTGAATGAAGCACCCTTTTGAGTAAATTTTGTCAAGGGTGATGCTATAGATGAAAATCCCTAAACAAACTGACAGTCATAACCCGCCAAACCAAGAATGTTGTGAATATCTATGGCTGAGGACGGTCTTGGCCAACTCTGAACCGCCTCTATCTTCTTCAGATCCACCTGAATACCCTCACTGGACACTACGTGCCCCAAGAAAGCCACTAAACTGAGCCAAAACTCACATTTGGAGAAATTTGCATAAAGCTTGTCCTCCCTCAATCTCTGCAACACAACTCTCAAATGCTTCTCTTGACTGTGCAAGTACACCTGAATTTTATCAATGAAAACAATCACAAACTAGTCGAGATAAGGCCAAAACACGTTGTTCATCAAATGTATGAACGTTGCTGGGGCATTGATCATCCTAAAACACATCACAAGGAACTCATAATGACCATATCAGGTCCTGCAATCTATCTTAAGAATATCCGAGTCCCCGATCTTCAACTAGTGATACCCTGAACGGAGATCAATCTTGTACAACACTCTCGCTCCTGAAGTTGGTCAAATAAATCATCGATATGAGGCAAAGGATACTTGTTCTTGATTGTCACTTTGTTCAACTGCCTGTAATCACTGTACATCCAAATTTTACCATCCTTCTTATTCATAAATAGAACAGGCGCACCCCCAAGGCGACACACTAGCCGAATAGACCCCTTATCAAGGAGCTCCTAAAGTTGCTCCTTTAACTCCTTCAACTCCGCTGGTCCCATAAGATACGGTGGAATAGAAATGGGTTGAGTGTTTGACACCAGATCAATACCAAAACCAATATCCATGCCCTGCAGGTCTGCAGGAAACACATCAGGAAAATCCCTCACTACATGAACAAAATCAATACTAGGAGTCTCTGCACTGACATTGATGACGTCCAAATCCTCTACTAAAAAGTAAATGGACACGGTCGCATGCAATATAATTTACCCAACTATGAGTCGAGTTTGAATTTCATAGAGAACAATATGTAGGTGATTTGGAATGTAAGAGAATTATCACTATCGCGCAATGCCAAACACTAAGAGTTTGGTTTTTGGAAAATGTTTATAACTAGATGAGAAAATGTAAACTAACCTAGAAAGCAAGTAAAATGATCAATGGCTACAAGTATGGTTGCATCGGGAATTACACTCACGTAACGATCCAATGTATTTCATGATTTTAAGCGAGTTTATGTTAATTAGCCACGAGTAATAATTCTTAATGAGCTTCTTCTGAAGACTAAAAAGACTTCCTAATTGAATTACCCCTAAAAAAATTAAGAGATTAAGAACTCCCGGATATGGCTACAAGTAGTTCAATCCTATCCATAGGTAGAATCTATAAAATGAGGGTTAACGCCTCAAGTTCTTGTTAATTAATCTTTCCCAACCCCAAATTATCTTTTCCAAAATTAATTCGGAGTTAATGGGCGAGTCCTAGGGTTAGCTAATCCCTTTGGAAACATTAAAGAACAAGAATAACTAAAATAACAATAACTCACTTCATAAAAGAATAAAAATCATTCAATACATAAGAACAACAAGATAGTTATCCACACTTTAAATATGACTATTTCCATAAACAAGATTCAAGTGTTGGAAATAAATACTACACACTTAATTATTCAATACAAAGCAAGGAAATAAAGAAATAAACATAAATGGGTAAGAAATCCTTAACCACAAACTTCAAATCTTCAAGACCCAAGTGTGTGGGCAAACCATAGCTTCAAGACTTGTTCTTCTCTAGTCTAAGAACTCAAAAAATGCTAAATATGTTCAGATATTGCCAAAAGATATCTTACAAATGACCCAAGTCGGTTATTAAATAGTTTAGGGCCAAAAAATGTGAAATTCTAGAATTGCCCAGGTCTTATGCTCGATTCTTGCAATTGCGAACAAAGGTTCACAATTCCCAAACTATGCATATACTTCTTCCCTTCGCATTTGCGAAGGTTGACTGATTGAGTTGACTTCGCATTTGCGAAGTCTTCTTCGCATTTGCGAAGACTGCCTAAATCAATATGCTTCGCAATTCCCAGGATCTCCTCACAATACCCAAGTCTGTCATCTTCGCATTTCCCAAGCTTTTGTGGCAATTGCGACCACTGAGGGCATTGCCCAGTTTTTCTTCTTTTTAGCTTCTTTTTTACTTGTTTCACTTGGTTTATTCAACATCATTTCTAAATCACATAGAACCTATAGTATAGAAGTAAGTGGCGTTAAACATGTGATTTTATCACTCAAACATCGCAATAATATAGATTTAAAGACAAGATAACTTGGAAAAATACCAACTTATCAAACCCTCAAACTTAAACTATTGCTTGTCCTCAAGCAATAAAAGCGACAAAATCTCTTCACAAGTATTTAACTCAACATTATATCCTTATCATGCCAAGCCAAAAAGGTCTGCTTTAAGCACAAACGCATGACCTCGATTGGTACCAACAATTACTCCAAAGAATATGAATAAAGCACTTCTCATGAACTTCATTATACTTCAAGTGTTCAAACATTAATGTAAATCAAAGTAGCGATCAAGTCATGACACTAAAGCTTCAAAATTTGCCTCTCTATCACAATCAACTTTCTTTGGTCATTCCTTCCAGCTGAAAATGGGATTAAATTCACAACTCAAATTTCATGTGCCCTCACATTTAAGAGAGAATCTCACACTCATAAATCTTAATTCAAAATAAAAATGGGATATCAAATGGAAAGAATTAAATCTCTCTCAAAAAGATGTTAAAATGCATACAAGTAGTACTATATGCTTGCCATTTATATATTCCTCCACTAATGTAGACAACTTAGTTCAAAATCAATTAGGACTTAAAGGGTTGTAGTTTAGGCTTTTGGTTAAGTTAGGGCACAATTTGTTTAGAGTGACTCAAAACCTCCCCAAGCACTACAAAATTTACAATCAAAGTCCACTTCCTTCGAAAATATTCTCCATCCTTTCTTCACTTTTCATTCCACACCTAGTCTTCCCTTTATTCACAATTTCATATCAATTTTTTTTTTCAAAATCAAGGAAGGCTTCATTTTTTTTTCTACCTTCCACCTTTTTAAACAACTCCATATCACAACTTTTCCAACCTTCACCCCCAAACTTAGGCTTTTAGCCTATGTTTACACTTTCAAAGTACTTAGGGAGGTAGGGTGCCAAAAGCTAGATCAATATAGAACAAAGGATTAAAGTTTGTAACATGGTTTCCAAAGAATAAGGTTAAGGGCTCAAAATGGGTTGACTAGGGAAAATATTCAAAGGTAGAAAATTTGAGGCACAATAGCGGTCCAAGGAAGGCCTAATATCATTTTTCAAACCAAGTTAGTGTATAATTTTGCCTTGAAGCACATTCGAGAAAGTTGTAGACTACAAGTAATGCAAAAGAAATCACAATATATCTCACCACACATGGCACATGAACACTCAAGTGGAATACAAATCGAAAATCCAATTGAAACAAATGACTCAAAGAGGTTACATATAACATAGGAAGCTATTTAGTAAATTAAAGAGCCAAAATATCAGTCTAAAAGTCATGACCTCTTTACTTCAATTATTTTTCTTTTTTTTTAACAACGAAGAATTCATATGCCGAGGTTTAAATTATGTTGGTACCAAGCAAGTCACAACTTAGTTAATGGGCACAAACTCCAACCTAAACCATTTATTCTTCCTAATACTAACATAGCTATATTTAAACTTACAAGACTAATTCCCTTAAGAAAGTTTTCTATCTATCCATCATCGGGAAAAGTCGACAAAAATTTTCTACAATTACTCGGTTCAAGAAGAAAATTGGCATCCTTGGAAAAAGAACTGTGGTACAAAGAAAACCAAGGATATCGCCACTAACATCAAACATACTAAAAAAATTAAGAAGCTAATAAACATCAAGTAACTAAACGTAATTAT
>MU724464.1:0-31412 GCA_026770625.1 Nicotiana glauca | reverse complement strand
AAATGACTGAATACGAGAAGGAAACACATAAGGGAACTAACAAACAAATCAACTAGCACAGGTCCTTCTAGAACACAAATCAACAAAACATCTAACAAGAAGGAATGAAAGCATATAAAGACTCACAATGATCTCATACTGATATAACCTCTCACTACAGCACACAACCCGGTCTCAGCATATCAATCACCTGAAATCACGAAGGTCCCGCCCTAAACACTGAGTCACAAGTAGGGCACACATCAACCCATCTAGAGACTCTCACTAGATCAATCCCGTCTACAAATTACAGCACAGGCGGGCTCCTACACCGGTGGAGCATAGAAATCACAGCTCGTAGCCAAGAATACTTAGTGATCACATCAAACCTATCGAAACAGACAATATGAATTTACTACTGCCTCATAATCCTCGACAACAACTAGAAACAGACGCTAGACACGGTTATCACTCATAGAACCTCCCAACAGAATAATCACATAAATAGAGTACAAATCATGAAATGCAATCATAAATGGAACAACAAATAAGGGAACTCACCCCGATGAGCAGAGATGTGATGGACTACAGATAGTGCCCCTCAATAATAACCGAATCCGTACCTGAATGTCATTCAACTAGCGCACCGGCCTCAAGCCTACCATATGGAACACATCAACGAGTCGTGCCTTCCCCTCTTGGGCGCCCTCTACCTGCCTGAATACCTCGCAGGGACACACCGATCCAAAGTCTAGGACAATCTCTCACCATGTGGCTAGTATCTCCACACTCAAAACACCCTCTCTGCTAACGAGGCGGTGGGAAATGTGCGGTGCAGGTGCTCCGAGACCAATGAACACCTGAGTCACCGGGCTGAGTCTGAAGCGCGAACTAAACTGGCTGACCCATAAAACCTCTACCGTGACGCACCCTGCCTCCAAAATAAGGACCTGTATATCTCCTCGGTCTACGAGGACCCCTCGTCTCCTCAAACTCTCTTTCCTGATCTCGTCTGCTCTCTCTCTCATGACCTTGCCTGCCCTCTCTCTCTAGCATGCATACCCTCTATCCTCCTAGCAATGTTCACCACCTACTGATATGGAATATCCATCTCCAACTCACGGGCCATGTTGGACCTGATGCTAGGAATAAGCCCCTCAATTAGCCGGCGAACCTTCTCGTGAACAGTAGAAACCAAGGATGAGGCATGTCTAGCCAAACTGGTGTAACGGATAGCGTACTCCGAGACGGTCATAGCACCCTGGCACAAATGCTCAAACTCCGTGCGCCATGCATCCCTGAGGATCTGAGGAACAAACTCTCTCAGAAACATATCTGAAAACTGAGTCCAAGTCAGTAAAGTTGCCTCGTCTAGACTGTCCAACTCATAGGTGCGCCACCAATCATAGGCGGCTCCTCGAAGCTGAAAAGTAGTAAAGGAAACCCCGCTCGATCCAAAGATACCCATAGTATGGAGAATACGATAACACTCATCAAGAAACCCCAAGGCATCATCTGATGCTAATCCACTGAACACCGGAGGACCATACTTCTTGAACCTCTCTAGTCTCATCTGCTTCTGCTCGGAAGCCGCTGCCATGCCCTCGGGCTAAACTTGTGTAGTAGGCGGCATAGGAATACTCTCTGGGACCTGCTCAACATGCGCTCGCTGCTCAGGAGTGCGAGCGGCGGGAGTCTGTGCTCCTCCCCCGGCCTGGGATGTGGCTGCAGCAAGGGGAAGCAATCTTGCTTGAGCCAAAGTGGTGTACATACTCATGAACTGTTCCAAAGTCTCCTGAATGGCTAGGGTAGTGGTAGCAGTGGGCGTGTCAGGTGCCTGGACTCCGGCTGGATCTGCTGGTGGTGCCTCGGCGGTAGCCCGCGCAGGCGCTCCCGCTGCACCACATGCGCATCCTCGACCTCTACCCCGGCCCTGACCTCCGACGGCTACAGCAGGGGGCGCGGGTGCTAGATCACCTCGAGTAGTACGTGTCCTCACCATCTGTGAGATACTAGAAGACAAATGTTTAGGATTGTGGATGTCAAAAATCTCGCACGATAGGGAAATTAGGTAAAGTTGAATTTTCCTTACGGTTACATAGCCTCTCGCAGATAAGTATAGACGTCTCCGTACCGATCCACGATACTCTAATAAACCGGCTTGTGATCTGTGACTCCTATGAACCTAGAGCTCTGATACCAACTTGTCACGACCCCAGTTCACCCTCCATGGACATGTCATGATGGCACCTAGTCCCTATGACTAGGTAAGCCTAACAATGCGGAAGATAAACCAAAATTTGCGAAAGAAAATAAATAAAACTGAACTGGTAAAATAAACAGGGTTTAAGGTGCCGCTCGGAATATACCACAACAATTCTCAAAGCTAACAAACTCCCAAAAATCGGAAACTAACAAATCACAAGCTAAGGGATACATAAGAGGCTCTGACTCAAGAATATCTATACAAGGAGAAAATACTGGAAGAACTATACTTATTACAGAAAAGCTAGTAAGGGACTCCTCGGTCTGCGGACGTAGCAGATGTACTTTGAAGTCTCTACCGATACGCCTTCTTCGAAGGCTGATAGAACTGAACGGGAGTACCTGTATGTGCACAACAGAAATGCGCAAAAGAGTAGTATGAGCACACCACGGCGGTGCCCAGTAAGTATAAAGACTAACCTCGGTGGAGTAGTGATGAGGAACAGTCAAGGCACCTACCGGTCGATAAACAGTATAATAATAGGAATAATGGTAACGACATATGAATATGTAAAGAATGCATGAACAACCAAAAATGCTACAATTCGCAATAAGGGATAAATACAACAATTAACAACAAGAATATAATAAACGATGATACAAAACGACGGCAGAATCACAACCCAAATCCTAAGGTCACAACACATCAAGGAAAAAAAACAAGTCAATAACTCATATCATACAATGATGTTCACAGAAGCTCTTATCCTACTCTTTCCACAATTTCACCAAGTCTCGGACAAACCACAACTCACGAAGACCCAGAATCTGAAATCTAATAATTGGCATCCTGTGCCCCATCAATCTCATGGTCATACTGACAACTAACTGGCTAACTAGGGCCACTCTCACAAATATAATGGATAAACGAGGGCGTACCTCCACCCTTGGAAAAATCAGGAGGAATTCACCCCTAATAGGAGTGTTCAGCTACGTGTATGCTTGTGCAAATGTTTCTAAGAAAATTCTACCGACTAGAAAACATGAAAATGAGGACGGACCACACGTATGATGTTCCCTCACAACTCCCAAGCGGTAATGTTCATATAGTTAAACAACCCACAATCACAATGGAAACAAATAGGAATGCCTCAACAGGCCATCACAACTCTATACAATCAATTCCCGACGTAGCCCCCCTTATTTCGCCACGTGTGCAATAAATAATATGATAGGCACCGCCTTATTTCACCACACGTGCATAACAATATCCCACCCTATTCCGCCACATGCGCAACCCACATATAAGCATATAACATATCCCGCCTTATTACACCGCATGTGCAAAACATCAATGACAACAATGTCACGACAAATACCTCGTGCAACCCTTCAACAACAACTGCACGGCAGAAACCTCGTGCATCACAGTAGTAACAACCGCACGGCAAATACCTCGTGCATCACAATATCAATAGCCACACGGTAGAAACCTCGTGCATCAAAGTAGTAACAACCGTAGGGCAAAGACCTCGTGCATCACAATATCAACAGCCGCACGACAGAAATATCGTGCATCACAGTCTCAAGTACAACACAACAATGACAATACATATAGGACAAAGCAAGAGAATCAACTCTAGAAATTCCATTCACCAAAAGACGGTACAACTAACTCACAAGGAATAACCGTAATAGGGAAATACTAAGCGCAATAAGAACAGCTCAACAAGGAAGAAATAATACGAAACAATGATTTCATAATACTCAGTTCAATAACAAGGAAGTCAACATGAATCAAATAATTACAATTAACAAAAATATAAACTAAACGTGGATATCTAACTTCTTTCCAATTAAGGCCAATTATTTACATGAGAGATAGAAATGATGCTTTCCAAATAAAGACAACAGTTAAAGATGATAGTATGACTATAGAGGGGTAAATATCCACAGTTAAACGAGTAAAACCAATTAGGCAACAACTATAACCAAAAGGGCAATAAATTCCAGTAAATCATGTAGAGGTGAAACTAACAACATAGAACTCAATCGTATCCAGAACAACTTCATTTTCGGTGATTATAATGAACTAAGAGCCTAAAAGGGGCAATTTTCCACAAATAAATTCAAGCACGCACTCGTCACCTCGCGTACAAGGAATAAAATTAGCAAGGAAGACTCAATTCCTAAGAGGAAGTGCCCCACACAAGGTTAGGCAGATTCTTACCTCGAAACCGGCTCAATATCACTAGAAACCGCACCTTTGCGACGAGTATCCGACTCCAAATGGCTCAAATCTATTCAATTCAATTACACATCGTAAACAATATTGCAAATAACTGATTCCACTATTAAAATTAAAGCTAGGGCGCAAAAATAGGTAAAATGACCAAAATGCCCCTCCAACCAATGTCTCGGAATCGAATAATTTTCACATTTTCAGAACCCTCGTACTCTCATGAGTCTAACCATATAAAAATCTCCCAAATCGGAGGTCAAATTCCCCCTCAAAACCCAATAGTTAAGTCTAAGAATTTTCATCCAATTTTCCACAATTTTGACCTTGAATTCGAATTCTAATGGTGGATTTAACTAGATATTGATAGAAAACAACTAAATGAGGTTAAGGAAACATTACCCAGTGATCTCCTCTTCAAAATCCATCCAAAATCGCCTTCTCCCGAGCTAAATTTTGATTTCTCTAACTTTTGAAATAAACCCTCGGATTTCCCCTTTTCAGAATACTGCTTTCCGCTTCTGCGGACAAGGGACTGCTTCTGCGGTCCTGCACATACGGAACCCGAGCCGCTTCTACGACTCCTAACTTCAAATTCAAAATTCCGCTTTTGCGGTCTTACACTTGCGGAAGCGATTCCGCTTCAGCGAAATTTCCACCGCTTCTGCGGACCCAGCTGCCTTTCCCTCTTTTCGCTCCTGTGATGACCAAGCCACTTTTGCGGCTCCGCTTCTGCAGTTCCCAAGCCGTAGAAGCGGGAACACCAGAAGGCCTGCAGCAAAGTTTTTTTCAAACTCCAAACTTTGCCTGTTGAGCATCTGGAACACACCCGAGGCCCCCCGGACCTCAACCAGTCACACACACAAGTCATATAACCTAACACGGACTCGCTCGAAGTTCCAAATCATATAACACAACATCGAATTGACGAATCAAACCAAAAATCAAGTTTATGAACTTCTAAATCTTCAAATGTCGAAACCCATGCCGAAACCTATCAATTCAACTCTAAATGATGCCAAATTTTGCAGACAAGTCCAAAATGACATAACGGAGCTGTTCCAACTCTCGGAATCGCATTCCGACCCCGATATCTCAAACGTCAATTGTGGGTCAAACTTCTTCGTTTTCCAACTTCAACTTTCACCGAAATGCCTCTATTACTCTACGGACCTCCAAATCCAAATCCGTACGCGCACCCAAGTCCAAAATCACCATACGAAGCTGTTGAGATCATCCACGGCCCATTCCGGGGTCGTTTACCCAAAACTCCAATTTCGATCAACTTTTCACAGTTCTAAATTCCAAAACAAGGTTTCTTCTCTAAATTTGACTCTAAACCATCTGAAAGCCGAATTCCACCATGCATGCAAGTCGAACTCATATTCCGAAGCTGTTACAGACCTTATACCGCCGAACTTAGCTTAATTTCTCAAAATGACCGGTCGGGTCGTTACATCCCAAAGACCATTTTGAAAACCACACTTATCACAAATGCTCCACTCATAGATTTGAAATTTTGCGCACAGTCCCCGGGAGAATTTAAACAATTTTGCCACGAGTGTGGTCCTCCACAATAAGGACAAGGGTTATCAAAGTATGAACAACTACCATCCGACCAATTTTCATTAAATAATGCCTTTTTTCAAAAAATAAGAAAGTAAACAAGAAAAATAGACCAAGGTAAGAAAAATAATTACACAAATATTCACAAGTTTGGACCAAAGCACTTACGCTTATTTCTCAAACAACCTAAATTACACCAAATTATTCCCCGGCAACGGTGCCAATTTTAATGACGTTCAAATCCAGTACTAAAAAGTAAATGGACATAGTCGCATGCAATATAATTTACCCAACTATGAGTTGGGGTCGAATCCACAAAGAACAATATGTAGGCGATTAGGAATATGTTAGAGAATTATCACTTATCACGTAATGCCAAACACTCAGAATTTGGTTTTTGGAAAATGTTTATAACTAAATGCGAAAATGTAAACTAACCTAGAAAGCAAGTAAAATGATCAATGGATACAAGTATGATTGCATCGGGAATTACACTCAAGTAACGATCCAATGTATTTCATGATTTTACAAATACAAGCGAGTTTATGTTAATTAGCCACGGGTAATAATTCTTAATTAGCTTCTTCTGAAGACTAAAAAGACTTCCTAATTGAATTACCCTAAAAAAATAAGAGATTAAGAACTATCGGATATGGATACAAGTAGTTCAATCCTATCTATAGGTAGAATCTATAAAATGAGGGTTAACGCCTTAAGTTCTTGTTAATTAATCTTTCCCAACCCCAAATTATCTTTTCCAATATTAATTCGGAGTTAATGGGTGAGTCCTAGGGTTATCTAATCCATTTGGAAACATTAAAGAATAAGAATAATTAAAATAATAATAACTCACTTCATAAATGAATAAAAATTATTCAATACATAAGCACAACAAGGTCCACACTTTAAATATGAGTATTTCCATAAACAAGATTCAAATGTTGGAAATAAATACTATACACTTAAATATCCAATACAAAGCAAGGAAATGAAGAAATAAACATAAATGGGTAAGAAATCCTTAACCACAAGCTTCAAATCTTCAAGACCCAAGTGTGTGTGCAAACCTTAGCTAAGAACTCAAAAAATGCTAGATATGTTCAGATATTGCCAAAAGATATCTTACAAATGATCCAAGTCAGGTATTAAATGGTTTGGGGCCAAAAAATGTAAAATTCCAGAATTGCCCAAGTCTAATGCTCGATTCTCGCAATTGCGAACAAAGGTTTGCAATTCCCAAACTATGCCTATACTGCTTCCCTTCGCATTTGCGAAGGTTGAATGCTTGAGTTGACTTCGCTTTTGCGAAGACTGCCTAAATAAATATGCTTCGCAATTCCCAGGATCTCCTCACAATAGCCAAGTCTGTCATCTTCGCATTTCCCAAGCTTTTGTGGCAATTGCGACCATTGAGGGCATTGCCCAGTTTTTCTTCTTTTTAGCTTCGTTTTGACTTGTTTCACTTGATTTCTTCAACATCACTTCTACATCACATAGAACATGTAGTATAGAAGTAAGTGGCATTAAACATGTGATTTTATCACTCAAATATGGCAACAATATAGATTTAAAGATGAGATAAGTTGGTAAAATTCCAACTTATCAAACATCCCTCACAAAGGCTAAGTATAAAAGGCAACCTTTCCGAACCATCTGCTGGGCCTTCAAGAACAAAATCACCCTACTTGGGACAAAATCAGTCAAACCTCGCCACTCAATCTGTGGCACACACGGCATAGCCAACATCACTATCTTAGAATGACAGTCCAATATAGCACGACACGGAGATAGCCAATCCATGCCCAATATCACATCAAAGTCCACTATACAAAGCAACAAAAGGTCCACTTGGGTCTCCATACCCCCATAGTCACCACACACGATCGATATACCAGAGTAGATATACGAACAGATAAACCAAGAGACTCATGGTGCGTATCCAAATAACGAGCAAAATATAATGACACATATGAAAAAGTGGAACTAGGATCAAATAATATAGAGGCATTTATGTGGCATGCTAAGACAATACATGTAATCACAACAACTAAATCAATCACATCGGATATAGCTGGAAGTTCATAGAAATGGGCCTGACCACCACCTGATCGACCTCCCTCTCTAGGGCGACCCCTAACTGACTGTCCTCCACCCCTAGTTGGCTGGTTGGTGGGTGGTGAGGTAACTGGTACTGAAGTCGATGGCTGACTCCGCTGCTGAGATGAACCACCAAGATGATGAGAACTTTGCCTCCACATGTGACCCAGCTCTCCACACTCGTAACAACCCCCTCGTGCTAGAGACGGGGACTGAAGGGAACCCCTAGCACCGATATGACTAGTAGAAGCACCTGGCATAGAAAAGCCCTGAACTGATGGAGCATAGGACGAACTCTGGGCTGGAAGGACACTAAGTAATGAATGGCTCTGATGAGAACTGTGAGAACCATGGCCGGATGATGCCCCAGAATAATCTAGGCGAGGTATTGAGCATGCCTGAATGGACAACCTCTGTCGTCCTGAAACTGACCTCCATGAGGAGTACCACTGAATCTACCCTGACCACGAGGCCTTAGCCTCCCTCTCAATCCTCTCCTGACCATAATCTATCTCAATCTGTCGAGCATGTCAGCAACCTCATCAAAGGTAGAACCAGATACTCTCTCTCTGGTAATAAGCAACCAAAGCTAAAAATCGAGGCCATCTATAAATCTCCTAACCCTCTATCAATCTGTGGGAACCAACCAAACCATATGACGAGCCAACTAAGAGAATCGCATCTCATACTGTGTAATAGACCTATCACCCTGTCGAAGCTGCTCGAACTTCCTGCGCACCTCCTTTCAATGAGACTCAGGTACAAACTTCTCTAGAAAGAGAACGGAGAGCTGCTACCAAGAAAAGGGCGATGCGCCAACTGCCCTACGCCTCTCATAAGCCTCCCATCAACTAAGTGCAGCCCCGGAGTACTCGAAATTAGTGAATGAGACCCCACTGGTCTCCAGAGTACCTGCGGTCCGAAGCATCCTCTGACACTTATCCAAGAAACCTTGGGTATCCTCGCCCTCTGCACCACTAAAAGTCGGAGGTTGAAGTCTACCAAACCTCTCCAGTATGAGAAGCTGCTCATCCTCTAGCATAACAGGAGCTACATAGTCCTGAGCAGCTGCAATCGGCTGGGCTGGAGGTGCCCCTGGTGTTTGAAGTCCCTGCACGACCTGCTCAGGTGTGCGAGCGGCGGGAGTCTGACTGCCTCTCCCAGCCTGAGAAGTAGCTGCGGTTGTAGTTACTGAGATAGCCTGAGCTAGGCCAGTGCACACTGATAGAATCTGGTCCAGAGCCTCCCGAAGGCCTGGAATCACAATAGGCACAGCCGGTGCCTGAGCTGGTGCTTCTGGAGCATCCACAACTGGGACTTGATCATGAACTGGGGTGGCTAGTGGATCTGCAGGTGCTGCCCTAGCTGCTGTGTGAGCTATACCCCTGCCCCTACCATGGCCCGACCGCATCCTCGGCCTCTAGTGGCCCTAGCTGGTGGTACTAGTGGTCGTCCATCCTGATCGGTAGCACGTATCCTCACCATCTATGAGAGAATAGAATTACAGAAGTTTAGTACTATAATCAACAGATTCGCACGACGTGAATTCAAGAATATGAAGTTTTCTTAAACATTCTACAGCCTCCCGAGGATAAATAAAGACGTCTCATTATCGATCCGCAAGACTCTACTAAACCTGCTCGTGAATCGTGAGACCTATGTAACCTAGGCTCTGATACCAACTTGTGACGACCCAAAACTGACCCGGTCGTGATGGCACCTATAGTGAAACTAGGCCAGCTGACACAAACCCCAAAAACAACCAGACATTTATAATAAGTCATTTAAATCCATTAATTAGCTAAAATCCCATAATATAAGTTAAAATAAACAGTGCGGAAACATAACACAACCCGACATCGGGGTGTCACCAGTCATGAGCAACTATAATTCATCTTAGAATAAGAAAGGACAACATAGTCTAAAAAAACAAATGCTAATACAAATCTGAATAAGATAAGAAGGAGAACCACTGGGCTGCGAACGCCAAGCAGCTACCTAGTCAACTTCAGAGACCTACTGGAAGGCTGATCAACACTCGCTATCATGATCCGATACTCCTAGATCTGCACATAAGATTTAGGGAGTAATGTGAGTACGCCAACTCAATAAGTAATAAAAGTAAAGGCAGCTGAGCAGTAAGAAAACACGTAAACCACATCATAACGCTACAACAAAATAGTATAAGTCTAGAACAATACGGTAAAGCAGTAAAACTCATAAAAACAACTCAGTCTAGTAAAACCTTTTAAAACATCTTTCAATAGTTTCAAACAAGTGATGAAAATAGTGACTCAAAGGATAGAAACGTAACAGATCCTCAGGTAAAACATGTACCACAATCTCCCCTATGCAAAAAATATCAACAGAACCAGCCCCTCGGGCTACCTCACAATCAATCGTAATCAGCCCATCGGGCATAACATGGAACAATAACCCCTCGGGCAATATCACATCTCACACTGGGTACCCTCGCTCACTGGAGGTGTTCAGACTCCAGAGGGGCTCCTACAGCCCAAGCACTATCACAATCCATCTCGTGGCATAACAAATCAGGCCCTCGACCTCATATATATCACAAATTAGTACACATGTCGTGGCACGCAGCCCGATTCCATAATAATCCTCACAACACAGGCCCTCGGCCTCACTCAGTCAGAATCCTCTCAAGCCACTCGGGCAACAATAAAACATGATGCATCAGCCCAAAATATCATTTAAAATATCAAAATGGAGTAAATACAGCTGAGTTATGAAAACAGTAGAATACAACAGGACTAAGTACAAATATGAAGTGAAAACAGTGAGAAATAGCAGTAAAAAGCCCCTAAGGGTCCAAAACAGTTGGCACGAGGCCCAAATATGGCAGTCAGCCCAAAACATGGTATTAATTTCCAAAACACAATGATATCAAATAGGTTTTAATCAAATAAGCGACTTAACACTCATACGGGATGGACCAGGTCACAATCCCCAACGGTGCACGACCCCACGATCGTCATCTAGCGGGTGTGTCACCTCAAAGTAGCAAAACGATATGAAATTCGGGGTTTCATACCCTTAGGATAACATTTACAATCATTACTTACCTCAATCCGGTCCAAACTCTAGCCGTCGATGCCTTTGCCTTTCGACTCGGCCTCCGAATGCTCCAAATCTAACCAAAATCAGATTCATACCATCAAAATATGCTATGGGAACAAAGCCCACTCGAAAATAACCAATTTACATAAAAAAAACCTCAAAATCGGCCAAACCTGTCCCTGGGGCCCACATTTTGGTTTCTAATAAAAACTACAAAAGTAGAATCTTTATACTCTCACAAGTTCATACATATCAAATACATCAAAATCCAACCACAAACGACCTCTCAAATTCGTAAATCAAAGTCTCCAGTTTCAAGTCCTAACTCCCATATTTTAGGCTTTAAATCCCACTAATTTTATGTCTAATTAGGTAGAAATCACCATAGAATCGAGTTTTGAGTTCAAAAATCTTACCTCCAAGTGTTTTCCTTTGATTCCCTCTTCAATCCTTCTCCAAAAAGCTTCAAAATCGCTCGACAATGGTGGAAATAGACCAAAAATCGCGGAGGCCACTATTTAAACATTCTGCTCAAGCAAAAATTCCTTCTTCGCGAATGTGGTCAAAGCCTCGCGTTCGCGAAGCACAAAATTCCATTGATCAACTAATCCTTTTAGGAGAAAGTGACTTCCATCTTGCTAACGTGAAGCTTCAGCTTTCCAGGCCTTCGCTAACGCGACACACCAACACGAACGCGAAGAACAAACTACCAGGGCCCCCACTTGCTCCAATTACTCAACGTGAATGCGGGACCTACATCACGTTCGCGATGCACACTCAGCCTTACCCTTCGCGAACACGGGACCAACATCGCGAACACGAAGGGCAATTCTCCTGCCTTACTTCACATCTCTTTGCGAACGCAACGACCCTCTCGCGAACGCGAAGAACAAAACTCTGCAACACAAAACTGAAGAAATCTGGAACTTTCAAAATAAGAATTTAATCGTTTAACCACCCGAAACTCGCCCGAGGCCCTCGGGATCCCAACCAAATATGCCAACACATCCCATAATGTCATTCAAACTTGTTCCAACCTTGGGAGCGCCCAAAACAATATCAAAACATCAAATCATTGTCGGATTCAAGCCTAAGAAATTCCAAAACTCTTTCCGCTTTCGATAAAAAAATCTATCTAATCTCGTCCGAATGACCTAAAATTTTGCACACACGTCCCAAATGACACAACGGACCTACTCCAATTTTTGAAATTTTATTCCGACTCCAATATCTTCCACTACTAACCGGAAAACGCCAAAATTCCAATTTCACCAATTCAGCCTAAATCTACCTCGGACCTCCAAAACACTTCCGATTACGCTCATAATTCCCAAATCACCTCCCGAAGCTATCCGAATTATAAAAATCGAATTTTGAGATTGTTTACTCATAAGGCAACTTCCGATTGACTTTTCCAACTAAAAGGCCAACGTAAGAGACTAAGTGTCTCATTTCTCTACAAAACCACTCCGAACCCAGACTAACCAACACAATGCGATGAAATACAGCTGAACAACATATAAAGAAGCAGAAATGGGGAAAACAGAGCGGTAACTCATGAAATGACCGGCCGGGTCATTACATCCATTTAGAAAATGGAGAGTCTATATTATTATAAAAGCATAAGTACAATAATAATATACCAAAATAGTCATAAAATATTAAACAGAAGAACTAATAGTGAAATAGAATAATTGCAATAACTTATTTTTTGGACTACAATATCCTCTATGCTAATGTTAATGTTTAAAATTTTAAAATTAATAAAATTTGTCTATTAAATTATTATTAAAAATATGTAGGAATGTTTAATAAAATCAATTTCATCTGAATCCTCTGTATTGGCAATACATTACCACTTCTTAACGTCCAATACTAAAAAAAAGTAATATTAAATGGACTGCATAAAGAGTTGAAATTGAGAAAAAAATAATACCCCCACAATAATATATTTTTATATTATATTTGAATTATTTTCCTACTCAAATAATATTTTTTAATTAATTTTTCATGTAATATTAAAAAATACCCAATTACTAAACAAAACTAAGAAAATAATTAAAAATATAAATGTGTGAGAAAGAGAAAAAAATGATTGATAAGAGTCAATACCACTAATGATTCTACATACATAAATATCTAAAAGTGAAATATCATATCAATCTTTTCCTCTTTGAAAATAAATTTATGGTGGATAAAATTATAATTAAGATTAATTATTCAAAACAAGAGATGAACTAATATTAAGATCTGAATCAACATAGAATAAATTATTTTTATATTAAAATCAAATAACTAAATCTCTTAATTAATTATTTAGCAAGATAATCCAATTCAATTATTTTTTAAATTCATCATATGAGTAAAATTCTTATTCAAGTTTAAAAAAAAATCTTAGGATAAATAGATTTTTCCATTAAAAGACCGTTAGAAGACAAATTAAAAAGGTTAATATTATTAAGAATAAAATGCTATATAAGTGTCTGAGGAAGCACAATCAAAGCTAAATCCTAAACAAGAACAAGCTTTCAAGTTTATATTATAAAGAGTCGACTCTGCTTTAACGGGATGTAGATGTCTCCGGCAGGATCGAAATAATATTTCTATGTCATGCATTACTTACAAGTATCATATCAAGAAGCATGACATTGTTAGCAATAATAGCAAGTGGTGTACCAATAACGATTTTATTATGAGTCCACCCACTTTAGATCTGATATACCTCTTCAAACAACTTAAATAACCATCACAAATATATCAAAGCAAAGCAATGGTGCTAAATTTATAAGGAAAACAAAATTTATAATATGTGATGAAGCACTTATGGCTAAGTGCCAAATGGAGTTCTAGAGATATAATTGGATATTAATAAATCGTTTGGTAAAGTAATAATAGTTTGAGAGGTAATTTATGTCAAGTACTACCAATAGTTCCAAAATCAACAAAAGCAGATACTGTAAAAGCTAGCTTATCAAAGTTATACTTATGGCCTCAAATGAAAAAGATTCAACAGATAAGAAATATAAAGTAAGAACAGATCCAGTATTCAGTATTTTCTTGCTTCGTGTCAGAAAAGAATAAGAGCAACCAATAAAAGATGATTTGGTTCTTCCTGAGCACTTGGTTATCAATCCCAATGGTGATAGTAGTGCATTTAATAAGAGAAATATTTCTATCATTAGATTAAAACTCAATTTGGGTAAATTGCATGTTAGAATTAAAAAGATATCTTAGCTAGGAGAAATGAATATGCTGATCAACTAAATAAAAGATTGATTGCAAAATTTTATAGTAAAAACAAAATAGTTTTCCGTTTTTGACTCAACAGAAAATGATACCAATAATTACTACCAAGAAGAATACTTAAATACTTTCATACCAAACAGCCTTCTACCATACATGTTTGTTGTCAATTTTATTATTTCTTATGTATGTTAGTGTCACAATATATATAATAGACTAAGTTGATCTTCCATTGTATATAGGTTGATTTTGAAGAAAAATATGTCTGTTATGCTACTGAAAAACTTAAATACGCCTAATAGCTTATGTTATTGCACACAGATAGTATACAGAAGTTTTGTTAATAACGTGATAATGCAAAAATTATGATACTGATCAATGTGCTTCTAAGTTTATTCTTGACCCTGAATTCAACTTTCGTCTTCTGAAACTAAGGAATATCCTTTTAAATTTATGCGAAAATAATTTTTAGTATGTTTATGTTTTGCAAATATAATAAATAAAGCATAAGGATTAATATCCTAAATATTGAACTATATTTACCGCAATATGTTTTCTTGCACGAACAACTGTATATTGCACATTCAAGAGGGGTATCAAGATCGACAACTAGAGTTTTGGTTAACGCAGAGCAACCAAAGCATTAGGAGGTAGGTAACATACACAAAGAAATATTGTGCACAAACAAGTGTTCGTTAAGATACTATCATATTAAATACTTTTAAACTATAATACATAATTATCTAACTAACATGATAAAATTGATCATTTCTGTAAGTTTTGATAATGTCCTTTTATTTTAAATTCATGTATTATGCTAATATAATAATATTTTTCGGTATTTAGATGATTGTTGTATTACTATACATAAAAAATTCTTGTTGATTATGTCACGACCCAAAATCCACTAAAGGTCGTGGTGGCGCCGGACACCTCTGTCAGGCAAGCCAACTAGAATACTTAATTAAATTCTCGTTATAACAATTTTGAAAATATTTCTTTTATACGATTTAAACAAGACTCAGTATATTCTTCCGAATAAATAAATAAAATATTTAAACAACTTTTAAGATTTCCAAATAATCCAAATACATCCCCAGCATCCGGTGTCACAAGTACATGAGCAACTACTGATAAGGAAAATAAAATACAACCTTTGTCCGAAATATGGTGGAGAGGGACTAAAATACAAAGGCTGAAAGGAACTACACTAGCTGCGGTCGCCTCGAATGATGCAGCTCACCTAGTCCCGGAGTCATCCTTGCTGCTACGCCCAGTAGGCTGCTAGAAGTATATATATACCTGTGCAACAAAAATGCACAGAAGTGTAGTATGAGTACATAATCAACGTGTACTCAGTGAGTATCCCGCCTAATCCCGAAGGGGTAGAGACGAGATGGTCAACTTGACACTCTCTAATAGTTCAATGATTATTTATCCTTAATATACATATTAAACAGTGCATTTATTTTATAAACATGATTTTAATCCAGATAGAGGAAACAAGTAAACACATAATTCTTTCATAGGAAATTTTCCAAGATTTCTTTTCATTATTAACAAAATGATCTCGAGCCAGAATGAGGCATGTAACAACTTAACTAAGTCCAGGCAGCAATACAAGCATGCGCAAATCACACCGAGGCAACGGCCCGATCCAACAGAAATAAATGTGCACTTGCCTAGGGTCGACGAGTCGCCTATAGATGCATTTATTAATCTGCCGAGGTATTCGGCCCGTTCCAAAAATAAACACACACAGACAGACAATCAGTCAAGAAGTCAACATGGAGCAATTATCCAAGAAAGGCTGATTCTATTTAATAATTTGAGAAAACGAAGCTTAAGTCTTTTTAGAAATCCATTTATTAATTTAATGTGATTTAAGAAAATACAAACCATCAATGGGTTCACAATTAATTCAAATATAACATGCTTTTGGGTCCTAACTACCCGAACAATAACATAATAGTAGCTACGCACGGAGTCTCGTCACCTCGTGCGTACGTAGCCCACACAAATAGGATCACGTAATCAATTACTTCACCTATGGGGTAAATTCCCCCTCACAAGATTAGAAAGGAGACTCACCTCACTCCGAAGATCCACAACCGGCATTCTACATTCTTCTGAAGACTTGCACCAACGCATAATGCTCCAAAACTAGCCAACGATCATATAAATCCATTAATATATGCTCAATTATACTTTACAACCCAATTTATCACAATTCCCAACCTCGAACAAAAAGTTGACAAAAATGCCCATGGGCCCATGTGCCCGGAATTCAAAATTTCTCGAAGATAAAGTTTACCCATGAACTCACGAACTCAAATATATGATTTTCTCTTAATTCCATACTCAAAATCATGGTCAAAATCCAAGAACACTAATTTTCTAGGTCTTCCTCTAACCCTAAATTTTCTACCCATTTACATGCTAAAAATCCATACATAATCAATGTATTTAACTCATAATAGGTGGGGATAACATATCTTATCATTGATGATGAAAACTCTCTCTTAGATATCCCCAAAAATTGCCCAAGCCATGTAAATATGAGAGAAATGACCAAAATCCGACTTAAAACAACCCTCCTACCTCCAGGTATTTCCGCTTCAGCGGAAATTGCTTTTGCGGTTTTGGGCCGCTTCTGTGATTCTTGCCAAATTTGACTGGACCGCTTCTTCGGTCTAATTTCCTCTTAAGTGGAACCACTTCTGCGGTCCCTGCTCATCTCACTCCCAACCGCTTTTGCGGTCCTTTCCTCGCTTCTGCGGTCCCATTTCCGCAGAAATGGAAATACCAGCAACCAGCAACACCAGCCTTCCCAAAAAATCCATTTTCGATCTATTAACCGCCCGGAATCCACCCGAGGCCCTCGGGACCCCAACCAATCATACCAACTATTCCCAAAACACATTACGGAGTTGCTCGAGGCCTCAAATCACATCGAACAACGCTAAAATAATCAATCGACCTCCAATCCAAGCGTTATGAACTTTGAACTTTCCAACTTCTACTTCTAATGTTTAAACATATCAAATCACGTCCGATTGACCTTAAATTTTGCACACAAGTCATATTTGACATTACGGACTTACTCCAACTTTCGGAATTTGATTCTGACCCCGATATCAAAAAGTCCACTTCCAGTCAAACTTCTCAAAAACCTTCAAATTTCTATCTTTAGCCAAATGGCTTCAAAATGACCTATGGACTTTCGAATTCACTTCCGATCGCGCTCCCAACTCCAGAATCACCTTACGGAGCTATTCACAGTCTCAGAATCCCAAACAGACATCAATAACGCTGAAATGCACTCCAAGCCAAACTTAAGAAATTTCTTCCAAAATGCTAACTTCCACAATATGCACCAAAATGCTCCCGGTTTATCCAAAACTCGAACCGGGCATACGCCCAAGTCCGATATCATCATACAAACTTGCTGGAACCTTCAGATCCCGATTCCAAGGTTGTTTACTCAAAATTACAATCCTAGTTCATTCTTTCAACTTTAAGCTTCCAAAATAAGAATTCCCTTCCAAAATCAACTCTGGACTTCCCGAAATTCAATTCCGACCACACGAACAAGTCACAATACCTGAAATGAAGCTACTCATGGCCTCATACTGCTGAACGACGCGCTAGGTCTCAAAACGACCGGTCGGGTCGTTACATTCTCTCCCACTTAAACATACGTTCGTCCTCGAACGTGTTGAGAACTATACGAAAGTAGTCTGAAATCACTGTTTAGCACCTCATGCACCTTCCCGTGCTACCACAACTTAGCTGAGCATATTAGCTCGATAAATTCTGAAGATATCCCCTTATTATTCAATAAAATAAGCCTTAGAGCCCGATTCCAACATCCGGAATGCTATGCCAGGCCCGGTTTCCAACATACGACCACCATATCAACCACCACACATTGTACTCAAGCATGACTGCATAACTTTGCTGGATTCTTACTTTGCAACACTTAGTCCACAGGATCACCATAATATTCTCTGATCAACTTAGCCAAAAATTCAACGATTCAGATGCTCCCATTGTACCTCATTACCTACATAGGTCTTACTCTAACTATTACAATACCGCCACGACGGATGAGATGCCGAAATTCATAATCAACTGCCGAGTCAACCAATCATCAAGTCTATACTTCTGACAAGAAACATTACCACATTCTGAACCAAATAATGATCTTCGCTCCTTAATATACTTCATATAATCGGATTGCACTGATCCTAAATCCCACAATCTCATCTTACCTAGTACGAACTGCTCAGGAAATAAGCCACTTCGAATGCGATCACAAGTCTCATATGATGCCACAATGTGTCAATAGGCCACCAATCCTAACACAACACAAACAGGAAATTGAACTTTGGATGGAATTACCTACCCCCGCGCTTATACGGATTTTCCTTAGGAGATAGGTAGCGAAACATAAAAAAAAATAACATATAGAGGACCAGACTCGACATCACACTATTGCGGCACACAACCCGATCCAAATGACTTACCCAGGGCGGTGTGCCACCCGATCCACACACAAATCTCACATAAGGAGATCGCACTTTGAGCTAAATCTGCTCATTACAATAAAAATATCAAATTTTGATTGTAAGCACGCTAAGTGTGTAATACCATCCCTGAGAAAACACATAGCGCTATAGGCTACAAAACTCAAGCACAACTGAGGTGCGATATAAGATCTAAATCTCAAGAGCCATCCTGCTCACATAACATCATCGCAACGTGGAACCTCAACACATAAGAATTTACTAAGTCGTCTCACAACTCATACGGCGCAATACATCATTACCTGGAATAGCTGATGACAAAATAACACCTCGATTGTTCCTCCATAGGGAACGCTCGCTGAAACGAACCCAACTGGCCTGATATAAAGCCCTATTCACAAATAAATCAATCCACCGATCTCAAGCCGATTTCTGATTGCACCAACTCGGCCAATGACCTTTCAAAGGTCCGTAGTAACTCCCTTTTGCCTCATAACACATAAGAACAACCATCATAACCGGAGCAACCTCCTCAGTTCATAACCTAATAAGTAGAGTGCCCTCCAGGCATAAATTCTCAAATCAATGATATTACCACAATCCTCATAGTTGGTTTAAATCTTTAGCCAATCAAGTGACCTCATGTCACACTTATACAATCTTCCCGTGGGACACGCTCCCACAATCTTCCGAAATGAATAACGGGTCCGCACTAACGCTGAAAGGCGATCATGAATCCTTCACCAGGATGCAAAGCCTCTTTCACAACACATCGATCTCAGGTGACGCTGAAGACAATACAAATTTACTTTAATCGTTCAACCCCTTCCTTGATCATCCGAGCTTGTGACATCCTTGTCAACACTGAACTGCAACCTCGATCCTCACTTCACATTTCCATCCTTGTCAACACCGAACTGCAACCTCGATCCTCACTTCACATTTCCATACCTCTCACCGCACCCAACGTGCCAATATACGATAGGACACGATTTTCATCATAACTCCGAATTCATTAATATTTTCATATTTCATCATATAAGAACCTTGCACTTAACTCACTTTAGGAGAATCATAGCAATACACGGGTAATTTCCCATATCCGTAGAATATGCAAATCTGCAAATAGTGGTCCAAGCCACCATAGCCCTTCCGGAATTCGCTTCCACTTAACAAGCCATAACAGAAGAATGCTTCTAAATAACATCAATTATGGCGGCTGACAAGCCTCACACGTACCGCCACAAATCGTACACATAACTTGATCACACGGAATGAATTGATCGTTGGCCCCAATTTGCCAATTCAACTACGGCCAATCAATCCACCCCCTTCCAGTTTATCCTTGATTGCCTTAGAAATAATATTAACTCCATTCATCACATAATATATCCGAGTGACCTTGAATCAGAGACCAGGCTGTCTCAATTCCCACGAACTATTTCATATCACTCAAATGCTAAACCACAAGCCAAACATCCCGGAACATCCTGTGCCTCTTCTCATAAGCTACTACAAAGCTTGGTTCTTAATTGTACTTATAGGCTCGAAATCATCGGGCGCCACACTTTAACTTCTGAATTCACTAGGACCATTATTGAGAGCCACCCGCTCTGACTTGGAACCGAATATAATTCACTCTATAGATCTTATAATACACGAATACTCTCTCAGCGAAGCACCTGGTAAAAATCACTTTCTCTGAAACTTGTATCCATACAAGGCATAAATCCTGAACCTTTTTCCAAGTCCGGACATGAGCCAATAAGGCCAACCATCGCATGCCTCCAATAATTCATTTGCTCGAATTACCACTTATGGTCTTTTCTCATAGCTGAAATAATCCATCAATATGCTAATAACCAGAAATCACGCAAGTAGTTAATCATACAACCCAATCATAAGCGGTGGGACTCTCCCACTTAGCTCGAAGCCATCATTTCCCAATTCTTGAGTTCGCCCGACCTTTTTACCTCTCATTGACTTAACCTCGCGCCACCAATTATCAAAATCTCTCGAGATCTTCCTGTAAATCCCCATCTTCCATATTCTAAATCATTAACCGCATTCGCACGACTGATCTCTTTGTTGAACAACCAATATAATTCCTTGCAGAAGCTTCGCTAACCACGCGACCGCTAACCTGTTCACGGTGAATAACCCACCTAGGGAAATCACCTCCCGACATCTTCCTACGCCGCTGCATTGGGGTACATTCACTATGACACCAATAGCCCATCCTGAGTCCGAGCTCACCTTCTAGTTGCACAAGTCCATTCGCCCCTCCCGGACATCAATTAAATGTGCAGAAATATCCTTCCAAATTTAGGGTTATGCTGCACCCTCCTCCATTTCAAGCACCTTCTTTCCGCCATATCAATCTTCTTCCGCATAATAGCCCCTACTTCACATCATACCCACAGGCTTCAATCACCAATCATTAAAATCCCCAATTCAATCCAAACTCTCTTTAAGGCGCGTAGTCATCCTACTACCAAGCCCATATGCAACCCTCGCCACTCTCCCACTTTGGCGGAACTCACCTCTTTAATTAACCACTCGACCTTGCTCTTCATACTTGGCCCTCTAGAAGTTTTAAACGCCACCTGACACTCCCTACATGTCCTTCCTCATACTTTGCTGCTCAATTGTTGCCTTAAATGAAATCTATCTTCGTGGCACTTGAACCCACAATAGCTGCTAACTTTAAGCCTTTCCAAAGGTCATCTTTATCGAGCCGTCAACATTTGAAATACTGATTCAATCCTAAACCACCGCACCATGCGATATCTGACAGTCGTAACTCCAATACTATTTCACAATATCCTGCCATAAAGGCGAATTGTAGCAGATTATAACACCAACAAACTTAGTACGTCCAATTAGGACAACAGCACCCCAATGTAGAGGAGAACTCCACCACACTTGCAATTACCACGTTTCATTACTTCCACCAGTCCACTTCTGACCATCCTTAGTTCATTTGACTTTCCCTGCCAGGAATGAAATACTGAATCCCTTGATTACATACTGAGTAAACCTCCCTTCAATTCATTCACTGTCCCGACACGTGGGCAAATACCCTACCATTACAATAATAATGCGGAATAATCGCTTATAAGCATTATGGCAACCTGTTCCTAGCCTCAAGGCTCTTAGAAGTTTTGTTACTGAGCTGAAACAATAGAATATCCCTCCATAATGCGATTACCATAGTCCAATCAACTATACCGGGAAAAATCATCCCGCACCACATTTGTAGTGCCATTACAATCCTTCAATTTTCGATTTATAACAAGCGCTTACGTAAGATTGAATAGGAAGAAATCAAAGGCATAAGCCTCAAAGGAATCGAACCGCATGATAAGGAAATCAAGAAGGGAAGTACTCCTAACAGCCCTGTAGCCTCTCGAGGATAAGTACAGACGTCTCCGTACCGATCCGCGAGACTCTACTAGACTTGCTCATGACTCGTGAGACCGACGGGAACCTAGTGCTCTGATACCATGTTGTCACGACCCAAAATCCACTAAGGGTCGTGGTGGCGCCGGACACCTCTGTCAGGCAAGCCAACTAGAATACTTAATTAAATTCTTGTTATAACAATTTTGAAAACATTTCTTTTATATGATTTAAACAAGACTCAGTATATTCTTCCGAATAAATAAATAAAATATTTAAACAACTTTTAAGATTTCCAAATAATCCAAATACATTCCCAGAACCTGGTGTCACAAGTACATGAGCAACTACTGATAAGGAAAATAAAATACAACCTCAGTCCGAAATACGGTGGATAGGGACTAAAATACAAAGGCTGAAGGGAACTACACTAGCTGCGGTCGCCTCGAATGATGCAGCTCACCCAGTCCCGGAGTCATCCATGCTGCTACGCCCAGTAGACTACTAGAAGTATATATATACATGTGCAACAAAAATGCACAGAAGTGTAGTATGAGTACGTAATCAACGTGTACTCAGTGAGTATCCCACCTAATCCTGAAGGGGTAGAGACGAGCTGGTCAACTTGACACTCTCTAATAGTCCAATGATTATTTATCCTTAATATACATATTAAACAGTGAATTTATTTTATAAACATGATTTTAATCCAGATAGAGGAAACAAGTAAATACATAATTCTTTCATAGGAAATTTTTCAAGATTTCTTTTCATTATTAACAAAATGATCTCGAGCCAGAATGAGGCATGTAACAACTTAAATAAGTCCAGGCAGCAATACAAGCATACGCAAATCACACCGAGGCAACGGCCTGATCCAACAGAAATAAATGTGCACGTGCCGAGGGTCGACGACACGCCTATAGATGCATCTATTAATCTGCCGAGGCGTTCGGCCCATTCCGAAAATAAATACACACAGACAGACAAACAGTCAAGAAGTCAACATGGAGCAATTATCCAAGAAAGACCGAGTCCCTTTAATAATTTGAGAAAAAGAAGCGTAAGTCTTTTTAGAAATCCATTTATTAATTTAATGTTATTTAAGCAAATTTAAACAATCAATGGGTTCACAATTAATTCAAATATAACATGCTTTTGGGTCCTAACCACTCGGACAATAGCATAATAGTAGCTACGCACGGATTCTCATCACCTCGTGCGTACGTAGCCCCCACAAATAGGAGCATATAATCAATTACTTCACCTATGGGGTAAATTCCCCCTCACAAGATTAGAAAGGAGACTCACCTCGCTCCGAAGATCCACAACCGGTATTCTACATTCTTCCGAAGACTTGCACCAACGCACAATGCTCCAAAACTAGCCAACGATCATATAAGTCAATTAATATATGCTCAATTATACTTTACAACCCAATTTATAACAATTCCCAACCCCGAACGAAAAGTTGACAAAAATGCCCTCGGGCCCACGCGCCCGAAATCCGAAATTTCTTAAAGATAAAGTTTACCCATGAACTCACGAACTCAAATATATGATTTTCTCTTAATTCCATACTCAAAATCATGGTCGAAATCCAAGAACACTAATTTTCTAGGTCTTCCTCTAACCCTCAATTTTCTACCCATTTACATGCTAAAAATCCATACATAATCAATGTATTTAACTCATAATAGGTGGGGATAACATACCTTATCATTGATGATGAAAAACCCTCTCTTGAATCTCCCCAAAAATCGCCCAAGCCATGAAAATATGAGAGAAATGACCAAAATCCGACTTAAAACAACCCTCCTGCTTCCTGACATTTTCTCTTCTGCGATGCCATTACCGCTTCTGCAGAAACCGCTTTTGCGGTTTTGGGCCGCTTTTGCGGTTCTGGCCAAATTTGGCTGGACCACTTCTGCGGTCTAATTTTCGCTTAAGCGGAACCGCTTCTGCGGTCCCTACTCATCTCACTCCCAACCGCTTCTACTGTCCTTTCTTCGCTTCTGCGGTGCTGCTTCTGTGGTCCCATTTCCGTAGAAGTGGAAATACCAGCAACCAGCAACACCAGCCTTCCCAAAAAAATCCATTTTCGATCCGTTAACCACTCGAAATCCACCCGAGGCCCCCGGGACCCCAAACAATCATACCAACCAGTCCCAAAACACATTACGGAGTTGTTCGAGGCCTCAAATCACATCGAACTACGCTAAAATCATCAATCGACCTCTAATCGAAGCTTCATGAACTTTGAACTTTCCAACTTCTACTTCCGATGTTTAAACCTATCAAATCACGTCTGATTGACCTCAAATTTTGCACACAAGTCATATTTGACATTACGGACCTACTCCAACTTTCGGAATTAGATTCCGACCTCGATATCAAAAAGTCCACTTCCGGTCAAACTTCTCAAAAACCTTCAATTTTCTATCTTTAGCCAAATGGCTTCAAAATGACCTACGGACCTCCGAATTCACTTCCGATCGCGCTCCCAACTCCAGAATCACCTTACAGAGCTATTCACAGTCTCGGAATCCCAAACGGACATCGATAACACTGAAATGCACTCCAAGCCAAATTTAAGAAATTTCTTCCAAAATGCTAACTTCCACAATAGGTGCCAAAACGCTCCCGGGTTATCCAAAATCTGAACCGGGCATACGCCCAAGTTCGATATTATCATACGAACCTGCTGGAACCTTCAGATCCCGATTCCGAGGTCGTTTACTCAAAATTTCAATCCTAGTTCATTCTTTCAACTTTAAGCTTCCGAAATAAGAATTCTCTTCCCAAATCAACTCTGGACTTCTCGAAATTCAATTCCGACCACGCGAACAAGTCACAATACCTGAAATGAAGATGCTCATGGCCTCATACTGCTGAACGACGTGCTAGGGCTCAAAATGACCGGTCGGGTCGTTACAGATTAAATTTTATTGTTCCTTCATATAAATATATATTTAAATCATCACGTGTCATTATTAACGTACAACGCACATCCAAATTTTTAGTCTTCGGGATGATGCAAAATTGGTCAACCTAAATCAGCCCAATTTGATTGGTCCAAACAAAACCAAAAAGGAGAGAGAGGGAAATTCAACCACAAGCTTTTGGATACAAAAATAAGAAAAAATTCATCATATGTATGTAAATATATTTTTCCACTATTGACATAATATGCCGTTATCAGTTGAAAATAATATAAAATAAAAATTAATTTGAGACAAGAAGTAAAGCAATAAAACCAATATAGTGAAAGCAGCATAACATACTACAGTCCAACGCAATCTCATTTATGTACCCAAAAAAAAAAAAAGGATAACAGCCATTTCATTGAACACATATAAAGCACCCCAATCTGTGTCACGAAACATACTAGTAATGATATATTATCTCTTCCAAATACAAAGGGAACAAACAATCTGAAAAACAAATGTGTAGTCCAAGAAAATGTCCCTAGCGGAAGATATCATTACCTAGTAATTAACAGCCGGTTGTGCCACTGGCACATTGCCATGTCCACCAAAAGGTTGCCCTCTAAACATCGATAAAGTCTCCAAAAGATGATGCTTTGCTTTCTCAAAACTGATCAATCCCATAAACCAAAAGTCATGACCATCAATGGTGACAATCTGAATGTACCTTTCTGATGGATTTTCTCTCATCACTACAGGGTTGATAGTGCCAATGTTTGCCAATGGTATTGCAACCTATATACAAGCCAAAAGCAGTCGTTAACTGAAGGAGCAACATCAGTAGTAATTTTAACACGCAATTGATGTATAGTTTTTCTTCTCTTATTCATTTTCATTGCCGATAAGCTTCGTACATAGATAGTGGCAGAGCCAAGAATTTATACAAAGCATCCGATAAAATACTAAAATATCACAGTTGGGATTCAAACATGAGACTTAAACCAACTTTTGAACCCCTTTAACACTATACTAGATCATTCTGTTATGTTTAGAGGATTCACCAGTTTATATATAATAAAAAATTAATCGTTATTGACCTACTCGCACTGTATATTTTTCGATGAGAAACAACAATTCAATTAAACCATTTTCCTCCATCTAACTCTGCCCCAGGGTTAGCACTTTCAAGGAGAACTTAATACAAGTGTACCCTTTTCTGGTGCATTTATAGCAAGAAAAATTCAACTCATCGGAAAAAATACATAGTACCCCATAATGTATTGGCATTCAGTGAATTTATAGTCTAAATTTGCACGACTTAATTACCTTATAGTAGCTCCAAGCCTCCTGTCCAGATGGAGCTCCGAAAGATAAGGGACGATCACTACAGAAAGCCACTTTAGTAGATGAGAGATACAGAGTTCCAGCAACAGGGCCAGTTGTTGTAGATAGGTAACAAGCAAATGTTTTCTTCAACTGCTCGTTTGGATCTGTAGCAAAATTCTGCTTGTATAGTGGCTCAAATCCTCCCTCAGTTAAAGCCTTAGCTGTCAATTTAAGCTTTCCACATGCAGCTTCGGACACTGATGGCCCAGTTTTCACTACAACAAGAAGAATAGGCTAGATCTATCAACAGTTGTTAATTGGACATTTGTAAATATATTGCCTGGTAAAGCTTGGTGAGATAGACAATAATCAAATAGGAGTAAATCAATATTTGTATCCCTTGCAGTTGAAGCTTTTCGATTAGGCAATATGACAACATAACTCTCATTGCCACCTCTGATAGAACAAATTTTCACATGCACTTGACTCATGAAAAAGAATCAATCCCCGATTTGAAGTAAAGGATGTTGAAGGTATAACTAAATGAATGAAAGTACGTCTTTTAAAACGAATTACCCCATTTGCTTCATTTTATGTGAACATTTTCACTGGAAATAGAGTTGAAGAAAGAAATGAGTAACTAGATCAACCCCATGCTCTGAATTACATTTGTGCGATTATAGAATTTTTGAACCTTAGCATTTTTAGCCTGCCGTAATATTTATGTGACTATAAAAGCTTGGATTTTTGTATTGTCCTTAAGATTAAATGGGAAATTTAAATTAATTCTTTCCAAATTTAAAAAGATGTGAATTTTTTTAACAGACTAAACAGGAGTCTATTTTAGATAAGGCAATCACGCAATTCAACAAACAGTAAGAACTCACGGTTATGCCAGACGTTGCGGGCGGCGGTCTCAGCTTTATTACTCCAAGAATTGAGCATATGAACAACCGGATCAAGAGGGTTGTTGTTCGGCCTTTGAACAGGAGAATACACAAGGTAAGGCTGCGGTTGAAAATCTTGGCGGTGGTGGTCCTGATCAGCTCTCCATAAGGCAGCCTTCTGGTTGTCTGGATGTGTAGTTGGAACTGCTGGAGATCCCATAATATGGGTGCCAAATTTTGCCCGACCCATATCAGGTGATGGATCTTGTGATCCTGAAGTTGATGAAGGAGCTGCAGTGGGAAATGTTTCGTGGGGTTCTGGTTCTTTAGCTTTAGCTGGTATTTGGTTATTCTCTGGTTTGCTTGTCATAATCGATCGGTCAAAGAAAAAGTTTATACTGTCTGATATGGTAAAGATTCTGCTGAGAATCTGCTTTAGTAGAATGGAGAATTTGAAGTGGAGAAATGCTAATGGACTATGTTTTTATATAAAGAATTGAAGAAGATGAGAAATAGGATATATTCTGTAAATACCAACGCGTTTTCTTTTGCTTTGTTATGAAGATTATGCTGCAAATTAAAGCAGTTAGCTAGAGAACATCATCAGCTGAAAGAGACATCAAACAAGTAGAGGTAAGGCTAATTATACAAGATTATCTCCCACAAATATTTTGCAACATACCTTAATTTAGTAATTTTAAACTAGAGATTTATTTAGTAAAGTTATGTGTTTGGTTCCAATTTCTACCTTTTTTTTTCCATAACAAACGAGAAACAAGGAAGGGTCAACTGGTTATCATTGGATTCAAACTGATTATTCTTTTATATTTTCTCGGTAGTCTACTCGGTTAAGAAATGGCTCACACTTAGGAAATTTCCTATATTGCCAGTTTGAACTGTATTTGTACCAAAAAAATTGCTTGGCTTTCTCGTGGTTCTCCTAGCCATGTACTCATTTGGCTAGCGTTGACTTTATTGGCCATAAATAATTTTCCAGTATTTATAAATTTTTAAATTTAGTATCTGTAAATATTCATTTGGCTAATTATCTGTATGTATTGAATTTCAGTACCTGAAGTAGTGCTGAAATATCAACAGCTTTATTTGAATACTTTTTCTAATGAAATAGTCTTATTTGACAATGCACGACATTTAAGAATATAAGCAGATTTTTTACTTTTGTGCTCGAATTAAAGGTGTCTGTAATATACTATAAAATAATTTTTGAATTTTCGTCAAATGCTTATGTCATTCCTATAGGGAGTGTCACTAAGGGTAAATAGCAAAGTTGAAATAAAAGAACTTACTAAATATTCAAAAAAGTGACATTTTTCTTGAAGCGAGGGAATACTGGGAAAGTTTATGGATTGAGTGCAGTAAGAAACTAGTTGAAAGAGAAGAGAGACGAAGAGAAGAGATGAAAGAAATGAATGAAACAGTAAACATTTTCATCCTGCTCTAATGAGCTGTACAGTTGCCCTTATATACAATAAGCTAACTTCTAACTAACGAATCACCTACATGATTAACTTCTAACAAACTCAAGTAATCCAACCATGTATGAATAGACTAAACTACCCTTTATGCTTAAGTCACTCCTCTTTCCTCAACACTCCCCCTCAAGCTAGGTGATACAAAAACATTAAGAACACCTAGCTTGGAGATCAAGTATTCATGTTGTACTCTACTTAATCCTTTAGTTAAAACATCTGCAAGTTATTCTTTTGTGGCAGCATACTCTGTCTTCGCCAGCTCTTTTTGTATCTTTTCCCTTATGAAGTGACAATCGATCTCAATGTGTTTGATACGTTCATGGAATACTGGATTTGCAGCTATCTGAATTGTTGCCTTGTTGTCAGTGTGAATGGTCACAGGAAGAGCAACTGGCACTCCAATGTCTTTAAACAATCCAAGTATCCAAACGAACTGTGCCACAGTCGATGCAATGCTTCTGTATTCTGATTATGCAGAACTCCTAGAGATAGTACTCTGATTCTTAGACTTCCAGGACACTAGCGAGTCACCATACATAATGAAGAAGCCAATTACTGATTTTCTAGTAAGAGGACAGGCTGCCCAGTGAGCATCACAATAGGCTGTGACTATATTCTTCTTCTTAGTGGAGAACAGTATGCCTTGTCCAGGCTGATTTTTCACATATCTGACTACCTTTTGTGCAACCTCCATATGAGATCTTTTGGGTTTCTGCATGAACTGACTTAGTGTCTGTACACTGAAGGCTATGTCTGGTCTTGTGACAGTCAAATAGAGTAGTTTTCCTAGTAGTCTGTAATACTTGCTAAGATCAGGTAACAACTCATCAACGGTTATGTTGTACATATATGTATATTCATCATAGTCCTTAGTGGTTAGCTTAGCGTTAGCTTCAATAGGTGCAACAGTTGGTTTTGCAGCTCCCAGCCCAAGCTCAGAGATTAGTTCCAGGGTGTACTTCCTTTGGTGCATTAGAATGCCTTGCTGTGACCTAGCAAAATCAATGCCAATGAAGTGTTTCAGTTCACCTAGGTCTTTTATTTTAAAATCTTGTTGCGGTTTGGTCTTGACTTCATCTAATAGCATCATATCAGGTCCAGTTAGGCGCATGTCATCTGCATACAGGATAACTGTAGTGTGTGTGCATGTACTTTTATGAACAATGAGTGGTCATGTTGGCTCTGCATGAACCCAAACTTTAGTAGTACTTCAGAAAGTTTGGCATTCCACTGTCTTGGTGCCTGTTTAAGTCCATTTAAGGATTTCAGAAGCATGCATGCTGGTCTGCTCTCCCTTGACTTTGAAATCCTTGTGGTAGAGTTATATAGATCTTATCATGTAGATCTCCCTACAGAAAATAATTGTACACATCCATTTGATGAATATGCCAATGTTCAAAAGCAGCAACAACTAGAATTGTCCTAACAATAACCATTCTGACTACAGGACTGAACATTTCCTGTTAGCCAATGCCCTCTTATCGGCAATAACCCTTGGCCACAAGTCTAGCTTTGAACCTCTCCACCCCCCTGTGGCTTTGTACTTCACTTTGTATATCCATTTATAGCTAATAGGTACTTTTTTAGTAGGCAAAGGTACCACATCCCAAGTATGGTTGGATGCTAAAGCAGCAATTTCAGCTTGCATTGCATCAACCCACCTAGGATCCTGGACTGCTTCTTCAAATGTAATAGGTTCTACTATTGAAGAAAAGGAAGCTAGATAGCATTGATATTTGGGAGAAACACCATCAGGAGATGTAGTTAGCAATAGAGGAAGGAACAGATTTGTGACATGGACCTATCACAAAATCCTTCAATCAAATAGGAGCATGATTGGTCCTCATAGATCTTCGCAGGGTAGTAGTGTGTTGATCAGCAGAAGGCAATAAGGTTGACACTCCTTCAGAGGTACTAGAGAGCTGCTCTATTGCCTCTTGTCTTGAGTCATCACCTGCAGGGTTTAGCTTAGTAGAGGCAGAAGGAGAAGGTGCTGGTCCTGAACTCTAAGGCTCATGAGAAGTTGATATACAGTCTGCACCATAAGTAGGAGGATCATATGACAAAAACCACAACTGGAGATGAATGAGACTCCTTAAAGGGAAAGATATCCTCCCTGAAGGAGACATCTCTTTTGATGAAAATGTAATGACCCGACCCATCATTTATTGTATTTCAGCCCTGTTATCCCCGTTATATGTTTCCCCGTATGTTAACATACGTGTTTGGTGAGTTTGAAGTGGTTTGGGTGGAAATTGGATAGAAATAAGACAAATAGTCTCTTTAAGAAAAGCTTAAGTTGGAAAAGTCAACTCGGCATTGACTTATGAGTTAGAGGGCACGGAACGGATTTTCGATCACTTGACTAGTTTCGGGGGATGATTTGTGACTTAGAAGTGAAAACGGAAGTGAATTCGGAGGTCCGGAGGGAAAGT
>MU724462.1:14575-25434 GCA_026770625.1 Nicotiana glauca | reverse complement strand
TAATATATATATATATATATATATATATATATATATATATATATATATATATATATATATATATATTATTTTTAAAATGTAGATAATATTTTACAGCCTTGGGCCTAACCTTTGAAATTTTGCCGTAACTACGATATGCCCAAGTCAATTTGGCCTGTTAAGACAAAAAGGTCTTTAATTTCTTAGGGTTTATTTGCTTCTCTTTCACCCCTTCATAACAAATAGGCAGCGCAGCTTCAAGGCCAACTCTCCTCTCTCTCTCTGTCTAAAATTCTTGATATTGTATGGAAGAACAAGAGTAGACCGTAGACGCTAGAGGTTGCTCCTTCTCGTTGCTCCAAATTATATGGAGTCCAACAACAGTTCTGTTGAAAGGAAAGAGCCGTCTCAGGTTAGTTCAAGGAGCCCTCAAACTTACTCTCAAAGTTTTAGTTAAAAGAATTCCAATATCTCAAAGTTAGGATCTGTTAATTTTAGCTAGAACTTCTGTTAATTCCAATGGTAAAGTTTGCATTTTTACCTACAAATGAACCAAACCCAATAAAGAAAATCAAACATACAATAGAAAGTGATACCAAAATCCAACCAAAATAATCAAACAGATAAGTGGGTTTAATATCATAGTTTCATATTCTGAAGAGCAAGGTCATTTTGAAAATTCTTTTTTTTTTTTCCAAATTTCAACTAATTTATGTTCAAAGGTTAGCTAAGTATTTTTCAATCACTTCTGTAGTTCTTTTTTGTTCTTGACCACTATTTGTTTGTTTCGTCTCTCTTAGCAGATGGAAATACAACCTCCTGAAGCCGAGGTTCAGGAAATTCCTCATCTTGAAGGCAATAGTACTCCAGTTGTTCATACAAGTGTCCCTACTCCTCCTAAAAAGCATAAAAGAGTAGCACCTTCTGAAAACGATTCTGGCGTTGGGAGGGAAACATCAGACATTTGGAAATACTTTACCAAATTCATTAATAAAGATGGTAAGTATAAGTCAAAATGTAGTTTATGTACTAAAATTTTTGCTTCCGATACTAAGAGAAATGGGACTACTACATTATGGAACCATTTGACTGTTGTTTGTAAGAAATCCCTTTTTAGATTCATAGACAGAACGCAACCGACACCCAGGCCTTTCCCAATTAAAGGAAGCGGACAAGGAGGTAATGTTGGTACATGTAAACTGGAAAGAGTTGTGTATAATGTCAATGAAGTAAGAAGGGCTATTGCTGAATTCGTGATCATTGATGAACAACCATTGAAAGTCATCGAGGGGGAAGGTTTTAAAAGATTAATGTCAGTTGTTTTGCCTAATTTTGAGTTACCCTCTCGTTTGACTATTGCTAGGCAATGTTTAAAAATTTATCATGAGGAAAAAGAAAAGCTTAAAAAACAGATTCAAAATCAGCATGTATGCCTCACTAGTGATACGTGGACATCTCTCCAAAACCTAACTTACATGGTTATAACTGTCCACTGGATTGATGATAATTGGAACTTGCAAAAAAAAATTCTGAACTTTTTTCAAGTTCCAGATCATAAGGGCGAAACAATTGCAAAGGGTATTGAGGCTTGTTTGTTGGATTGGGGAATTGAAAATCTATTCACTTTGACCCTAGATAATGCAACTGCTAATGATGCAGCAAATAGACACTTGAAAGGGAGGATTAAGGATTGGAAAGGAATTGTCATGGAAAATGACTTTCTACATGTTAGATGTAATGCTCATATTTTGAATTTAATTGTAAAAGAAGGGTTAAGTGATCATATTGAGTCTATTTCTCGAGTCAGAAATGTTGTGAAGTATGTCAAGTCCTTTTCTGCAAGATTAGCTTCCTTTAAATCAATTGTTGAAAAGGTAAAGATTGATAGCCATGGCCTTTTGAGTTTAGATGTTGAAACCAGGTGGAACTCAACTTATATGATGTTAAGTACAGCTATGAAATTTGAAAAGGCCTTTTCAAGATTGTATATTGATGATCACAAGTACCAGAAATATTGTCTAGATATGATTGGAAAAGTATCGCACCCAAGTGCGGATGAATGGAAGAAGGTAAAAATTTTTACAAAGTTTCTTGACATTTTCTACCAGATGACTTTGAAATTTTCAGGAACTTTGTATGTTACTTCAAATTCTTTCTTCCATGAGCTTTTTAATCTTCTTAACTTTGTTGCCAAAAATTCTCAAGGTGATGATCTAGTTCTGGTTGATATGGCTATTAAGATGAAACTCAAGTTTGATAAATATTGGGGTGACTTTGGTAATATGAATATGTTATTATTTGTTGCTATTGTGTTGGATCCTCGGTATAAGATGAGGTATGTGAAGTTCATATTTGCTAAATCTTATGGTTCTGTTGTGGGAAATTTGAGATCAGAGAAAGTCATGGATACTCTATCTCGCTTGTATAATTGCTATAGAGATTCTTATGCTGAAAATTCTGATGAGATTTTGGGAGGTGAAGTTAGTACGATGAGTGAAGGTGATACTGGAGAGATATGGCAATCACAATGGGAAAAATATTTGCAAGAGCAAGAAAATGAAGGAAGTAAGACTGATCTTGAGAGGTATTTGGCAGATGATTTGGAGTTGGCCAAAGATTTTAATATCTTGTCTTGGTGGAAAGATGCAAGTAAAAGGTATCCAATTGTTTCTAGGATTGCAAAAGATGTTCTTGCAATTCCTATTTCTACTGTTGCATCTGAATCGGCTTTTAGTACTGGGGGGAGGATTCTTGATTCCTACCGAAGTTCTTTATCGCTAAAGACAGTAGAAGCTCTAATTTGCACTCAACAATGGTTCAAGTCAACTCCCAAAGAACTCAACATTGAAGATATTTTAGAAGAAATCCATAAACTTGAACTAGTTGAAAAAGGTAATTTTACACATTTAACTCATTATGAATATATTTATATTTGTGAATTACTTAATTCTGACTTTTTTCATTTTTTTATCTTCAGAATATCCTGACAATGGTTTGAGCATTGATTAGATCGGATGATGGAACTGGCTTCAACCATATTTTTGTTACTATTTTGCTTTATGAAAAACTTTTTTTTTATGTAACGAAGTTTTATTTCGTTTTGCACGGGAAATTGTTTGTTTTTAGTGACTGTGTGTTGGAAAAACTTAACTGTTTTTGGTTCATCCATTGGAGAAACGACTGGATTTCTTATCATGGGATAAAGTTGAGTAGTGAGTGACAGAATTTTTGATTTCTTGGGAAGTTTTACTGTCTTCTTTTTTATAGTTTGGAAGTTTATCTCTAAAATGAATATAAGTTGTCTTTATTCTCTCCTCTTTCTCCTAACAGAATACGTGAAAAAGTAACAATGGCAGACATGCTTGTCTATTTTTTCTATGTTTCAACATTAGATTCTCGTGAAATTTTTTGTACCTTAAAAAAAACTGACAAAAACCGAAAAAACCGAAAAACTGATAAAAAACCGACAAAAACCGAAACCGATAAATTTCTATTAATTTGGATTGGTTTGGTTTTACAATTTGAATAACCGACTTAATTGGTTTGGTTATTTTTGAGGTAACAACCGACCCAAACCGAACCATGAACACCCCTAGCTATTCAAGCTCGATCTTGACTTCTCCTGCTTAGAATAATGACTTTCCAAAGCCTTTCTCACAATCTGGGTTCGTCTGAAACCCCAACCTTCGAGGTACTTCTGATTCTTTCAGATCCGTTGTATATCTGTGTTTTCTCTAAAGCTTGTAAACATTTTCTCAAAGTTTCTATCAAAACTCTATTTTCAGAACCTTTGTCTTTTCTGATTTAGGGTTTTTGTTACTTTATTTCGAAGCTCTTCTAATTTTAAACATATTCTACTGTGTTTCTTACGTTGTTCTTCTACTATATTTCTTTATGTTGTTCTACTGTGTTGCTTATATTGTTCTTCTACTGGAATATGCATGTTACAGGTTTTAGTCCTCTTTGAGACTTCTGAGTTTATTTGTTAGTATTCTTTGCCTGATTTACTTGTTTTCATCTCTATACTCGATTGATGGGGAAAACCGTAGATTTTGGGTTTTATTCGAGTATTGAGACTATTTTCTATGTGATCAGTTTGTTCCTCATATCTGAACTTGTTTGGTTTCAAAACCCTAATTTCTCTGGACCTATTCGAGTTTCTGAAAGCTGTTCATCTGTTGCTCGATTGAATTTCTAAATCTTTTGTTTTTGTATATGATTCTGATTTCTTGCTAAACTCTATAAGGTCTTTTACTTGACCCTTTGGCATGCTATTTGATATTTTCTCTTCTTTGTTACCGAGTAACTGAAATCGACCTATGTGACTACCTGCGTTTGCTACTCTACGATGTTTCTCTTTGTCCTAAATTCACCTTTGCATGCTTAATACTTATATACTCTTTTATATGCTGAATTTCCTTCTGAAATAACCCTTAATTATGGACTAATTTCAGACCTCCTCGTGTAAGTTTGATTAACTCTTTCCTTGTTTACTGATTTCCCTATTTCTTGGGTTGATTCGAAAACTTTCCTTAGCCTTTGGATTCTCCTATTTCTGACTTGATTTGTTTGTTTATTCATGAATCAATAATTTCCCTTGATTTACTATGTACTGGTTGATTTATTCTGTTTCTTACCTTATTTGGTTAACCGTGTATTTCAAATATTCTTCATTAATTCTTCCCTTAATTAAACTACTATGTATTTACCCCTAATTATCTACTTTGTACAAGGTGTTTACTTGATCTCCTTCCTTAAATAATTTATGTCCATTACCGTTTGGTTTTAACTCCTTGATTAAAGGAAGTCTTTGAAACTGATTTATTTTTAATTGATACACAGTTCCATAATTATTTTCTTTCCTTACTTTCTAGCTATTTTTTCAAACTATACATACCCGGCTTTTCTCGTTAACACAGCACACATGAACACTCTTAGTTCCTGAGCTCACACTCATACTCAAAAGTATTCTCTCTTGTTACTTCTACTGTGGATTGATCTCAAGCCCTGCTACTTGCTTTTACTATATTTTGCTCTTTGAAACTGGTATGTCCTGATTAAGATTTTCAGCAATCACAACAATGTGTTTACTTAATACTTTTACCCTCTTGTCTGCCTATTGCTTGTGTTTAGTTCAGTACTTATTTTAGCTTGTTGCCATTTCCTTTTGCCTGTTCTGGACTTACTATGCATCCTAAATGTGTCTGATGCTAATGGTTTGTTTGAGGCATGACAATATTGAGTATTACTGTCTATGACTCAAACTTGGTTCCCCTGGAATCATAACATCTATGTCACCATCATATGTTGTGTATTCTTGTTGATTTTGTAAGCATAACAGCACTCTCTATTGCTGTGCATGCCCAGAATTAGCTAATGCCTAAGTATATAGGCACGTTGCAATCCCCAATCCCTGAACCCCTTTTTGTGAAATCCTCAATCCTGTAACTGCTTCCCAGCCCCTCTTCCCCTCTTCTTTACTTTCTTAGTTCTTTAACACTCTTTTTCTTCACTTGCAATCTCTCTTGGACTTAAGTTTCTCCCCCCTCTTGTGAGCCTTGCCTTGGGACCCTTTGAGCTCCCTCTGATCTTGGATACTTGAGGGCTGGCACTTCCACACTGCACTTGTCCCTATTCTGGTAATACAATTTAGGTGTGAGCACTGTTCGGAGTCTCATTGAGGCTCTTAGGGAACTCTGACAGACTCAAATTAGAAAAAGGATTTGGATCGACAATTTTTTTTGAGTTGGTCTATCTCATTATTTAGATAGGAAGTCAAGAATCAGGCCTTTTAGGGTTGTAATTATTTTCTTTGTACTTTTTTGATGTATTTATTACTCTGGTTTGTAATAATTTGTAAAGAATACTCGGGGTTGGCTAGCGAAATAGGGTTGGGTAATTATTCATGCAAAGGGTAGAGATCATGCCTATAGGACTGTTCTAATTCTGCATATTCAACTACATATAAAGATCATGCCTATAGGACTATTCTAATTTTGTATATTCAATTACATAAAGAAATCATGCCTATAGGACTGTTCTAATTTTGCATATTCAATTACATATAGAAATCATGCCTATAGGGCTGTCATAGTTCTGAGTATTCAACTTCACCTAGCAATCATGCCTATAGGATTGTTCTAACGTCATTCTGTATAATTCAAACTGCATTTAGATACCATGTTTATAAGGTTTAAAACTAGTTCTGCATTTAGATACCATGTTTACAAGGTTTAAAACAAGTTCTGCATCTAGAAACCATGTTTATGAGGTTTAAAACAAGTTTTGCATTCATTAGTGTCTAAAATCAGCAATGTGTAGAAAACATGCCTAACGGAGTTTCTAAATGAATCTGATTCACCCAATGCTACGCGTAAAAATCAATAATAATATATACCATCACCCACAAAGCTTGTAATCAATTTGTTTAATTCTGCATCTCTTTTGATAATCTAAGTCCCTCGCTTTACAGTGTTAACAAGCATGCATCTTTTTATGATTTCAAACAATTCATCTTTGAGCTTTACTGTCTTACCACCTTCAAAGTTCATAGATACCATGCCTTTAGGATCACGTCTGAACACTTAGGCAAGCCTTAAAGTAATAATTTAAAACTGAATCTGCTTCTGTTAATTATTACAACCAGCATGCAGTCCTGATTTGAACTTCTTATCTGAATTATGTAATAAACCAATCTGCCCCAATCTTTTAGACTCCTTCATATTTAATTCTAATTAGACCTAAACAGTACGTGTAAGAATGCTATTATGTGCGTTTTGGTATGCAAGGAGGTATATATGAGCCTTGTTTGTTTCTATGTGTATTTCCCAAAAATATGCAGTATGTGTTTTATATGTCGCCTTAGAATTTTACCTTTGAAACCCCAAATAAGACTAACGTCCATCCCTTTAGGATTAGTAGTCCTAAATGCCTCCGGGACTGATAATAATGGGACGGGTAACAACATACAATAAGTAATCGAGACCAACCCTAGTTTTAAATACCTTAACGGGGTGGGATGGGTAGATATGGATATGATGACCGTGCGATAATGTCACGTGTAGCCCCTCATTGAGGAGTGATAACCGGGTATTGTGTGGGGTGATCCATATTATTAATAAACCTAGGACCCCTTTTTTTATTCTTTATTTCTTCTCTTTTAGCATTGTAACTCTTTATTTTAAAAATCAGCTTTTCTAATTGACCCTTTTCAATCTGTCTACAACCTTTATATGTTGAACCCCCTCTTATTTGAGCCTTATTTGTTTATGTGTTGATTGTACCCAAATTCACAATAATTATCTGGTCGAGAACCACATCAGTGGATTTTGAGGGGTGCCTAACACCTTCCCCTTAGAATAATTTCAAGCCCTTACCCTATCTCTGGTTATTCAAATCAAAATTCTTTTGGTGTCCTAATGCACCCTAATCATTAGGTGGCGACTCTTCAATTGCAAACCTAATTCCCAAAAAGGAATGAGTTATCCCTCCAAATGTCATAAACCCGATTTCCCAAGAGAAAGGTAGCGCGATAACATGGCGACTCTGCTGGGAATGTTTTAGGCTCTTACCATTTCAGACTATTATTGTGAATTTATACTTCTTTATATGCAATTATTTATTTATTTCTTTTAAGCATTCAATTTCCTTTTCAACTACAAAACTAACTTGTCTTTTGTTTCTTTCCTTTTTGGTTTCCTTTACTACTGCTTTAAATTCTGAAATAACTGTTGTATTTACTGCTTTCTTAAACATGCAAATACGTGACAACATGTTGCATAATTATGCTTGACATCATATTCCACTCGTGCAAAACAAATACCATAGCAACGCTTATAATGAGTTGTTGCGCTCTTCCGGTATTATCACCCCTAAATTCGGAAAAGGCATATTTACGGTAAAACCAATCGATCAACGGTATAGTCGACGGTTTCGTGCCTTTCCCCCTTGAGTTGTCCGCTCAAGGGTACCAGTCTAAAGCCCTATAGAAACCTTACTCCGTTTAAATTGTACATGCATCATGGTCAAACCTGGCCGGATCAATTATGTTGTCCACATAATGATCCTTTAAGGTAGCCTTATCCAAAGTCCACTGGGTTTCCCTAAACCCAAACGGACATCATCACATTCTGTGCATTTATTTGGAGAACTAAATGCTTAATGCTGATTATTGATGTTAAATAGTCGAGTCCGGTAGGGGTAGGGTCTAAACCCTTCTATCTTGCAAATAATGAAGCACGAAATCCCCAGATTCGGTATGGTCACGAACATCCACCCGAGTTTGCTAAGTTGGTGGGAAGATCTACATTCTAGAGACAAAACCCTCGTAAGAAATTCTCAAGAGGGTCGAAGACTGTCAGAATGCTGAAGGAAACGAAATGGGACATCTAGCAAGGGCCAACCTATTGCTGGGACTACGCGAGCTAGGGAAGCTATTCGACGGAGCCAAGGATGACCAATCTGGGGAAGTTCCTTCAGGGACCAAGTAGATAGGAGTTTATCTTTTCACTATTTAAAATGTAATAAGGCCAATGGCCATTAGTGACTTTTATTTCCTGTTGTATAGTGTCGATTTGGGATTCGTCTTTTTTTTCTATCAATAAAATGAGGCATTTAGCATCCTGAGCTCTCCAAATTAATTTGTCGCTAGGCCTACCTCGGGCACAACGAGGCTCCCAAATTAGGACACGCTTTATATTTCCGCACTTTGTGTTTAAATATTTCAACATTTTTCTTATGATCCTCACTAACTTGGTTACCTTTTGTTTTATTTTTGTCTTGTTATTCTCCTCCCCAAAAGGTTAGTTCGTGCACTTCGCCATGATCATCTTAAGCAGAAGGGCACATCTCAAGAATTGGTCTATCAGAACAACTAGAGCCCGACAAGCCTCGGGGTAGCAAGGATAAACAAGAATTATGCACTATTTTTTACTACTAGATGATTTTCTTTTCGCACTTTTTTTTGTTTTCGCAATAAGATCTTCAATGTTCAAAACAATTATGAAAGTTTATCAAAAGTATTTCAACTTCTCTTATGAATCGACACTTATTACTATTTTTCTTTTATTTACTTTATTTATACAGTATTACTATTACTTCTATTAATGAACCAATGACTGTCACACGCAATGAGACAACGCAACAAACGGACATTGGTTCAGAGGAAGATGATATGCCAGAGGTAATTGTCAAAGAAGTAGAGAAATTTGAGAATAGACCTAAGTCCAACCTGGATAAAACAGAAATTGTTAATTTGGGAGATGAAGAAAATATCAAGGAAACACGAATCAGCGTTCACTTATCACCATCAGAAAACAAGGAATACACATAATTTCTAAGGGAATATGAGAACGTATTTGCTAGGTCATATGACGACATGACCGGTCTACGTGCATTTATTGTGGCTCACAAACTGCCAACTGATCCGACATGTCCGCCGATAAAACAAAAGCTCAGGAAGTTCAAACCTGATATGAGTTTGAAAATCAAGGAAGAAGTTACCAAGCAGGTCAAAGCCAATGTCGTCAGGGTAGTGGAATACCCGACATGGTTAGCCAACATTGTGCTAGTACTAAAGAAGGACGGAAGCTTAGAGTCTGTGTCGACTACCGGGATCTCAATCGGGCCAGTCTGAAAGACAACGTTTCTTTACCAAACATACACATCCTGATTGACAATTGTGCCAAGCATGAATTGCAATGTTCGTGGATTGTTTCGCTGGTTACCATCAGATTTGGATAGATGAAGAAGATTCTGAGAAAACGACTTTCATTACGCCATGGGGAATGTACTGCAACAAGATGATGACATCCGGGTTAAAGAGAGCAGGGGCCACCTACATGAGGGCTATGACTACCATTTTTCATGATATGATAAACAAGGAGATCGAGGTGTACGTAGATAATGTTATCATCAAGTCCAAGAAGGCCACTAATCATATGGAAGATTTGTGAAAGTTTTTCAATAAATTGCGAAGGTACAACCTGAAACTGAATCCCGCGAAGTGTGCATTTGGGGTTCCTGCTGGAAAATTGATTGGGTTTATTATGAGTCGCCGAGGAATAGAATTGGATCCATAAAAGGTCAAAGCTATTCAAGAATTGCCACCACCAAAGAACAAGAAGGACGTGATGAGTTTCTTGGGGAGACTCAACTACATCAGCCGGTTCATAGCACAATCTACAGTTATCTATGAGCCAATCTTTAAGGTGTTAAAGAAGGACGCCACTACTAAATGGACTGATGAATGCCAAAAAGCTTTCGACAGAATCAAGGAATACTTGTCAACACCACTAGTTTTTGTCCCGCCCGAGCCAGGTAGACCTCTATTACTCTACCTTGCAGTATTGGATGGAGCTTTCGATTGTGTTACGGGGCAGCATGATGAAACGGGGAGGAAAGAGCAGGCCATCTATCACCTTAGTAAGAAGTTCACCCCATACGAGGCCCAGTATTCTCTGTTAGAGTGTAATTGCTATACTTTGACTTGGGTAGCTCAGAAGCTGAGGCATTACTTCTGTGCCTATACTACATATCTCGTATCAAGGATGGATCCTTTGAAGTACATATTTCAGAAGCCCATGCCCACCGGCAAGCTGGCCATATGGCAAATCCTGTTGAGTGAGTTCGACATTGTCTACGTGTCACGCCTCAAAATCCGAGGAGCGCGACCGACGCTCAACCGAGTAAACCTGACTGAGCAAGCCTGGCAGGTTGCATGCATACTACCCAACCCAACTGATAATTAAATAAGGGATGGACTTCATTAAAAATACTTAGTAAGTATTCTATTAACAATTCCATATCATTTCCATTAGCCGCTTAAATCATAATTATCAAATATTACAAGTTTTGTAAATCATCGCCAAATATCAATATTT